>CM053752.1:1106330-1266419 GCA_028658305.1 Pachyuromys duprasi | reverse complement strand
CCCCCCCCCCAGCTGAGGACCAACCCCCCCCCCGGCCTTGCTAGGAATTGAACTCAGCAACTTTAGAAAATTAGACCCAGACCCCTTACTGTTAAGTTCCCCCCACCCCCCACCCCTTACCTGGTTATTTGGGTTCATGCAGCCTCAAACAGCTCCTCTTCTGCTAGGCTTGAAAACTTGCCCAGAATCCTTAAGGTGTATCCTCCGTGTTGGTTGCTGTCTAGATTTCCCTCTCAGAACCCGTTTTATCTGGTGACTCTGTGGTGATGACCACAGCCACCCATGCTCTGGAATCCTGACTTAGCCACCTGCTGGGTTTCTGTTCCCACACTGTCCTACTCCTCCGGTTGTGGGCCTCCCTACATCAAAAAGCTGGGCTGTAGGAGGCAGCGCCTGGTCCAACGAACAGCAGCTCTCCAAGCCAGTTGTTGGTTTCCCTTAGGCAGCCGATCATCCCACCTCCAGGCCGGCACCCCACCCCCCCACCCCCACTGAAGGGAGGGGGAAGAAAAAGCATTGTCAGGCAGATCGAGAAGAGAATGACCAGGTGGGGAGGTCTGAGCTCCCTGCAGGCTCAGTGAGGCTCAGAGCGTCTTAGACTTAATCCTGCCCGCCATCGTGCACCCCTTGTTTCAGGGAGCCCTCCCTTCCACCCAGCCCCCAGCCTGCCTCCTCCTGTGGCTAATGGACTTCTCTCTGGGCCTACGCTTGGGGCCTCGGAAGAAGAAGGCTGCCTCCCAGGAGCCCCCTCCATCCTCCGGGCATGGACCTCCAACTGCCTCTCCCTGCTTGTCCTGTCCTCCTTCCGCCTGCCCCTGCCCCTGCCCCGGCCCTTGCCCCGGCTGCCCCCCTCCCACCTGCACGGCTTGCCCCTCATACACTGCTCCTTGCCCTTCCTGCCCAGGCCTTCCTGGCCCGCCCTGCACCTGCTCTTACCCTCCTTGCCCTGCCTGTCCTTCGTCCGCCTGTCCCCGTACCTACTGTGTCCCCTGCTCAGCCGCACCTCTGACCTGCGGCCACCCCTCGCCTTGCCCCATTTGTCCCTGCCAAAGCGCCTGTCTCGGCCCTGGCTGCTGTAGCAGCCATAGCTGCGGGCGCCGAGTCGCCCGGGGGCCTCGGGGCTCCACAGGCTGCTGCAGCGTCTGCTTCAGGAGGCAGGGGGCTTCTCCAGGGCTCTGCCTGCTGCTCTAGGCTGGGAGGGTGACCTTGAAAGCTGGTTCAGCTGGCCCTGGGGCTGTGAGTACAGGCGATGGAGTCAGGAGGACCGCTGACCGCGGGGGAGGGGGGGCGAGGGACAGGGGACCACTCCTTGGACATTAGCCTCCGGGCACGTTCCTGCTGGCTCCAGAATCTCCTCCTCTGGCGTTTCTGGAAAGTGTCCCCGGAGCCTTCCGTGCAGTCCTTAGTGGTAAGCGTGCCCGTGGGTTCTTCCTCTCCCCTCAGCCTGCACTGGGGACCCGAGCCTGTGACCTTTGCATTCCCAAGGATGTGACAGGCTCCTTCTCTAGAGGAAGGTTGGGATGCTTTGTTCAGAAGCTGTTTCTGAACGGGGGAGTTCCACCCATACTCTTGATTGCCTCAAGAGTCTCTGGCCTCCTAACCTCATCTTAAGCCAGTCAGAGGAGCCTGATAGCCCTTGGAGGAGAGGAGGGGCTCTTGGTGTCTTTCTCCCCTGGGGTAGCTTTGACATCCTTCCCGGTCTTCTGTGTCCATCCAGGAACCTTCTGCCTGGATGTTCTGCGCTGGAAAATTCTAAGCGTTCGCTTAGCCTCACAACCTCAATCTGGCAGCAGTAATCCTGTCCCTGAGACAGCCATGCCCATCTGTCTCAGGCTCTCAGTGGGCCTTACACACATGAGTAAGTGCCCGGGTGGAGTGGAGGGGAAAGATTCAAAAGTCACTGAGAGGTGCCTTTTCGGTTCTTGTTGGTGTGTGTGTGTATGTGTGTGTGTGTGACCGAACCCAGGGCCCTGTGCTTACTAGGCAAGAACTCTACCACTGAACTAAATTGCCAACCTGCCTTATGAATTCATTGTATAGTCAAGGTTAGGCTACACTCCTATTCTTCCTGCCGCCACTTCTCGAGGGTTGGAATTAGAACCATGGGCCTCTCCCTCAGTTTTTAAATTTACTTCATCTTCTAATTCCTCCTTCTCTTCTTTCTTACATTTTTATATTGTGTTATTTTTTAGTGAGTGTTCTGTCTGCATGTACATCTGCACACCAGAAGAGGGCACCAGACCTCATTATAGACAGTTGTGAGCCACCATGTGGTTGCTGGGACTTGAACTCAGGACCTGTGAGAGAGCAGGCAGTGTTCTTAACCCTTAACCTCTGAGCCATCTCTCCAGCCTCTGGGTTTCTTTTTCTCTTTGTTTCATTTGTTCATTTTTGTTTCGTTTCATTTTGTTTTCTGACAGGCTACTCCTCCAGCTCAGATTGGCCTCAAGCTCTGTCTTACCCTGCTCAGCCTCCCCAGGGCTGGGCTTTTTAAAGGTGTGTGCCACTGTGCCTAGCTGACTCCGGAGGATAGTGATGTCATCGCCTGAGTCTACTGATAAAGCTCAGCATCACTAAACATGACAGCACCAGGCACTGTTTCCTGCTGTCGTGATGGCTCTGATGCACTCAGCACCCCCTGGCAGAGATCCTGGACAAGAAGCAAACAGAACGCTCAACAATTCTGACTCAAACCCCAGTGCTGTCTTGTGTGTGCACATGTGTTCCTGGGTGTGCACACCCTGTGTGATCGAGCAGGTGCTCTTGGAGGCCACAGGCCAACCTTGGGTTTGTTCCTTAAAGCAATGTCCATCTCAATTTTGTTTTTTAAAACGCAGTCATCACTAGGTCCTGTCTCTGTATCTCTGGCTCTGAAATTACACCACGCCCACAATTTTCACAGGGCTTTTGAGGATTAAATTCACATCAAGTTTGTATGTCAAGCAAGTGCTTTGCCTACTGAACTAACTAACTCCTCAGCCCCTTACTTAATGAGAAATCCAGGACATGGGGAAACATATTAAATGACACAAGGAGGAAGTAAGCAGACTCTGGTGAAGTGTGGGCGATTTTAAAGAGAAAGTGACCCGGTTACCTAGATAAGTCCACGGCTGTGGGGGAAGGAGCAGGGACTCAAGCACAGCTACAGCTGAAAATGTACAGAGCCCAAAGCTGCGTGCCTGCACCTGAGGCTACGGGTGTGGACAACCACATGAACACGTGGGTCTCTTTTTGTTCAAGATCTGGGCACGCCAACTATAAAACATTATTTTAGGGGTTGAGGAAATTTAACTGTGGGCTAGGTTGTAGTTTTTCCTTCTGCGACAGGGTCTGCTTACACAGCTCTGGTGGTCTGGAACTCACTGTGTAGCTCTAGCTGGTCTGAACTTAGTGATCCACCTGCCTTTGCCTCTCCAGTGTTAAGAGTATGTGTTGCTACTCCCAGCAAGTGCTTGTTCTAAAATTTACTTAACGTTTACCTGGGTGTGTGTTTGTGTGTGTGCATTTGTGCATGTGTATGTGCCCACCATGCATGTGGAAGTCAGAGGATGTTTTTCAAGTCTAATCTCTACTTCCACAGTGGGTGTTGGGATGTCAGGATTGGTGGCTAGCCCTTAGCCATGAGCCATCCTCCTGGCTCTGGACTGAGTTTCATGATAACAAGGAGTCACTGCTAATTCTGTTGGTTGTGAACATGGCTCAGGTTGTATCCTAGAGCTGCATACAGAGCATGGAGTAAACAATCTACTTAATTTGAAGTGTCTCAGTGGAGAGTGACAGACTCCATAATTGCGGGGTTAAATGTATATAGGACCATGGAATTATGTATTCTACATTTGAATATGTTTGAACATTTTTTAATTTACTTTTCTTTTATGTACATTGCTCTTTTGCCTACACATATGTCTATGTGAGAGTGTCAGATCTTGGCATTCCAGACAGCTATGAGCTGCCATGTGGGTGCTGGGATTTGAACCTGGGTCCTCTGGAAGAGCAGCCCCTAACTGCTGAGCCATCTCTCCAGCCCCATGTTTGAACATTTTAATAATAAAAGTCCTAAAAGAAACTTCTCTGCTAAGTTTGGTTTCTAGTGACTCTCTGAGCAGCCTTCCCTGAAAGCTAGGACTTCCTCCTGGTTTCTCACACCCAAGTCCTAGGTCCTGGAGATACACAGGCCACGCCAGACCCCCCAGCCACCTGGCAGCAAACCTCCCAATGAGACCTCAGGGTGCAAGGGGTCACAGAGACCTTTAGAGTATACATATTTTTTTTAACAGATCCTACAATAATCCAAAACAATACTGGGGCTGGCGAGATTGCACAGTGGTTAGGGTGCACACTGCTCTCAGAGAGGACCCACGCTTGCTTTCTGCAGCCACGTGGCAGAAGTTCTGATGCCTGCTTCTGTCCCCTGAGGGAATTGCACGCACATAGTGGCTATATAAACATATATACAGGCAAACACTCAAACACATGACATCAAAATAAGTAAATCTTTTCAGACAGGGCTTCCCTGTGTTGCCCTCACTGTCCTGGAACTCACTCTGTAGATCAGGCTGGCCTTGAACTCACAGAGATCCACCTGCCTCTGACTCCCACATCCTGGGGCTAAAGGTGTGCACCACCATGCCTGGCTAATAAATCTTTTCTTGGGGGAGTGTGGGGTGGAGGAGGGTGGTTCTAGAGCTGTTCTTTTGGTGTAGCCGTGGCCATGGTTGAAGGACAGAGCTGACTCATTGGAAATTGTCCTCTGACCTCCAAAAAGAAATTAAAGTCACCAGGCCTAGTGGTCCAAGCCTCTGATGCTAGAACTAGGTAGGCAGAGGCAGGCAGAACATTGTGAGGCCAGTCTGATCTATATAGTGAGTTCTAGGCATAGTAGCGAGACTTTGACTCAAAATAAATAAACAAACATACAAATAAATACTGTTTATTTTATTGTTGTAAATAGTTTCTCCTGATCAAACCCCGGCTCCTTCTACCCTATATTCCAAGGTTTTAATTTTGGTTTTCTGAGACAGGGTCTCTCTGTGTAGCCTTGGCTATCCTGGACTCACTCTGTAGACCAGGCTGACCTCTAACTCAGAGATCCACCTGCCTCTGCCTCCCAAATGCTGGGATTAAAGGCATTTGACACCGTTGCCTGGCTTCTCCAATGTTTTGAATAGACAAAAATCAAATTTACAATACTATAAATAGCTTATGCAGGCACTACGCCCATTTCATCTTCCCGGGAACTATGCAAGAATGAAATTGAGATAAAGCCCTGATTCCTGCTTTATCTCTTACCATGGAACTCAGGATAAGTGGCTGCTTCAACTCTGGGGGCTAATAGCACCTACTTTATGGATTATGTTAACAGTTAAATGTCATCCATAGCAGCTGGCCAAGGATTTTCTTTTTGTCAGTGTTAGGGATCAAAGGTTCTCATTTCATGATAGGCAAATGCTTTGTCACTGATCTGCATAATCCATGTGTGAGATTATGAAATGCAGGTATGACCCTTGTGGGTATGAAGTGTGTCTAGGGCTACACCTGCACTAGGCTTCCAACAGGTGTAGCTGTGGTGTTTGCTATGGAGACCTCCCCGCAGCCAAGTGTAAACAATGATCTTCATAAACTTGTATTTGTTTTTTTTTTCTTTTTACAACCCTGACCCATTTTCACACCTCTTTATATGAAATGTATAACTGAGAATGAAAATTGTAGATTTGATTTCACGAGAGAAAGAAAAAGCCACTTTATAGTGGCCCACACCTTTCAACCCAGCACTCAGGAGGCAGAGGCAGATGGATCTCTGTGAGTTTGAGGCCAGCCTGCCTTATAAAAGAGTCTAGGACAGCCAGGACTAAAGAGAGAAACCCTGTCTCAAAAACAAACAAACAAACAAAAACAGAACAAGAGTGAAAAGACAGACATGTTGACACCTGAAATCCTAGTGCTTGAGAGGTTGAGACAAGAAGATGGAAAGTACTAGGCCAGGCTGGGCTACAGAGTAATCCCCTGTTTTAAATTAATTAACTTACTACTACTACTACTATTATTATTATTATTTTGGGTTTTTGAGATAGGTTTTCTCTGTGGAACTCACTCTGTAGTCCAGGCTGGCCTTGGACTCACAGACTCTGCCTCCGAATGCTGGAACTAAGGGTGTGCACAACCCGTGGCAGGCTTAAAATTATACACATACACACAACACAGACACACGCACACACACTAAATACATACATCTCCTTTGGATACTGAGCCAAGTAGATTGGCAGCCATGTGGTACTACCTCACAGGGCTGGAGAGATGGCTCAGAAGTTAAGAGCACTTACTTCTCTTTTAGAGGGGACATGGGTTTGGTTCCCAGCACCCACCCCAGGCAACTTGTAATCAGCTGTCTCTCCAGCTCCAGGGAATCCCAAGCCTCTGGCCTCCAAGGCACCTGCACTAGTTGCTACACATAAACTCACACACATACACATAAGTAAAAATTCAAACAAGTGTATTTACTCGGAGAGTAGGTAAATAATAATGATCTGATAAATGTTAACTGCTAACAAGCGACCCAGACTTCCTACAGTAATTTATGTGGATTACATTATAAATTTGCTTATCGGTGAATAATTAGACTATTTATTGCATCATCAATAGATGCTGTCAGCATCAGGAGCACAGGTGGAGGAAACAAACACCAGTCTCCAGGGAGAAGGAAGGAACGAGCAGAAGAGTCAGTCCACCAGATGCTCTTCAGTGCTATGGAGAAAACGCAGCAAAGGCGGAAGGCAGGCCAGGAAGCATGGGGGTGTAGCTCCCAGAGCCCAGCTCTTGGGAGGTGGAGAAATGAAGGTCAGGAATTCAAGCTTAACTGTGGTTACACACTGAGTTGAAGGCCAGTCTGGGCAACACAGGCCTGTCTATAAAAAATAAATAATGCAAAAAGGGGAGGAGGGATGTAGCTCAGTGGACAGAGTTTGTACCTGGCTCACACAAGGCTCAGCACTCAGGACCCTTAGCTCAAGATCAAGCTGGGCTACAAACTTTAGGCCTGGGAACTCAGGACACCCTCGTCTCCAAAACAAAGAGGGGCAGGGATGGAAGTGGTTAAGAGTGCTTGCTGCTTTTGTGGACATCCAGGGTTTGGTTCTTAGCACACATATGGCTTTTCATAATTGTCTGTAACTCCAGTTTCAGAGGATCTGACATTTTTTCTGACCTCCATGAATACTAGGCAGTCACATGAGACATAGACATATTTGAAAGCAAAACACTCATATATGTATAAAATAAAATAAAGTTGAGGGAACCCTCCACCTCCCCCCCCAAAAAAACCCAGCTTTTTTTTGAAAAAGCAGGATAAAAAAGTCTTCTTGAGGGTCTTTGTTTTCTTGTTTGTTCTTCTTCTTTTTTTTTTTTTAAGATTTATTTTGGGCTGGAGAGATGGCTCAGAGGTTAAGAGCACTGGACTGTTCTTCCTAAAGGTCCTGAGTTCAATTCCCAGCAGCCACATGGTGGCTCAGTCATCTATAGTGAGATCTAGTGCCCTCTTCTGCAGCCCGGATGCTGTATAAATACTGAATAAATAAATCTTAAAAAAAAAGATTTATTTTATTTTAAAATGTACTTTATGTGCATGGGTGTGTGCCTAAGTGCCTCTGTGCATACTACTTTCATGATGATGTCCTCAGAAGTCAGTCAGATCCCCTGGCAATGGAATGGCAGGTAGTTGTGAATCACCTACAGGATGTGGGTGCTGGGAACCCACCTCTAGTCCTCTGCAAGAACAGCAACTGCTCTTAATCTGTTAACCACTGAGTGTCCTGTCTAGCATTAGACATTATCTACCTTTCTCTCTTTCGTTCGTTTTTTTAAGACATGGTTTCCCTGTGGAGCTTTAGCTGTCCTGGACTCACTTTGTAGACCAAGCTGGCCTCGAACTCACAGAGATCTGCCTGCCTCTGCCTCCCTGAGTGCTGGGATTACAGGCATGCACCACTGCACCGGTTAGGAAGTCTTTTCTAAAACATGACCTATTAACAGAAGATTGGAGGAGGTAGAAGGAGGTAACTGTCGTGCTGAGGAACCTTACAGGAAGGAGTGTGCAACAGGTGGGTGCGAGTGTAGACAGCGCAGGAGGCAGGGTGAGTGCAGAGATTGAGGTCATGGCTGAAGCATAAAGCGCCCCCCGCCGCCCCCCCCCCCCGCATTTGTACGCCTTTAGAAGGTTTTTGGTTTCCATTAGTGAAAAGGTCCCATTGGAGGGTCTCCAGGACGTAGAACTGAGGATGGAGAAAACTTAACATTCCAGGATGAAGTAGTTTCTAGGTAGCGAGAGGTGGGAGATAGCCGGGCGGTGGTGGTGCACGCCTGTGATCTCAGCACTCAGGAGGCAGAGGCAGGCGGATCTCGGAGTCCGAGCCCAGCCTGATCTATACAGTAAGTTCCAGGGAAGCCCTGTCTGGAAAAAGCAAAAACAAAAAGAGATTTTTGCTGCCCTTCTTCATTTGGGCACTGCCTTCCTGGAGAGAGAAGTAGGGCGGCTTGCCTATGCTGGTCAGGTGAAGGGTTCGACTGGAACCTCCATCTGTGCGCGGCCGGACTCGGGTTCCTTACCCCACACCGCCTCCCTGAGGTGTGTGGACATCACTGACGGCGGGCCGGGAGGTCGCTACGGGAGATTCACACCCTGGAGCAGCCTCGCCTTAGGGCAGCGGAGTTCAACGGCAACCGCTGCCTCTGAGGACAGCCGGCGTCTCTTCGAGGAGCCGCGTGGAGGAAAGCAGAGGAAACAGGTTTCCACTCGCGATGACCCCGTGGCCCCCAACCAGGCGCCACCGGGAGCAGCCGGCCGCCGCCCGCAGCCCCTTCCCCAGTGGCTTCTCGGCTCCGGGGCGGGGCCAAGGCTCCGGGGCGGGGTTTCGGCGCCGCGCCCCCGTCACGTGACAGGCCCATCATGGCGGCGGCCACGAGCCAGCCCGGCTCCCGGAAGCAGGTTGCGAGGGGCGGGCGCGCTGCTGGAACCCGAACGGAGCCGGAGCCAGTGCGGGGAGGGCGGCCCGGCGGCCTGGAGCCGGACGTGTCCGGAGCGTCCCCGCAGACCGGGGCAGCAGGTAAGACGGGGGCCGAGCGGCACGCGAGCGGGTGAGGGGACGCTTCGCTGGGGCTAGGGGGCGCAGGGGGTTACTCGTGACCCGGAGTCCGGGAAGCCCGCGGTGCACGCGCTTGACCGTGAAGCAATTGGTGAGGCCGGCGCGGGCGGAAGGGGATGCTCGAGATAGCTGTGGAGACGCTGAGCTCCGAAACTGGCTCGTCGGTGGGGAAGCCTGCGGAGGCTGTCATTGGAGAAGGGGAGCAGCCCCTTTAGAACCCGCGGGACCGGGATTACTGAAAGGAATCCCCCTTGCTGGATCAGGCAAGGGTGTGGCGAGTGCTCTGGCCTCTCCCCCCTCTCCCTCTGCCCTGCCCCACGGAGCCCTAAGAGACGGCCACTCCTCCCACCCACCCAACTGGTCCCTCCGGTCTCAGCTCTGGGGGAGAGAGGAATTGACAGTGGAGTTTGGGTGGAGCTGCCTTCTGCTTAGACACCCAACCCCTCGACTGTGCTACCTGGATTATGGATGTGACTGTGAGCGCCGTTCTCTCCCCAGGTCGTCCGGGGGCCCACCATGCTGGTGACTGCCTATTTGTCTTTTGTGGGCCTCCTGGCCTCCTGCCTGGGCCTGGAGCTGTCGAGATGCAGAGCCAAGCCTCCTGGAAGGCCTTGCAGCAATCCCTCCTTCCTCCAGTTTCAACTAGACTTCTATCAAGTCTACTTTCTGGCGCTGGCAGCGGACTGGCTCCAAGCCCCCTACCTGTATAAACTTTATCAGCATTACCACTTCCTGGAGGGTCAGATCGCTATCCTCTACGTTTGTGGCCTGGCTTCCACAGTTCTCTTTGGCCTCGTGGCCTCCTCCCTTGTGGACTGGCTGGGTCGTAAGAAGTCTTGTGTCCTTTTCTCCCTCACTTACTCTCTCTGTTGCATAACCAAGCTCTCTCAGGACTACTTTGTGCTGCTGGTGGGCCGAGCTCTTGGTGGGCTGTCCACTGCTCTCCTCTTCTCAGCCTTTGAGGCCTGGTACATTCACGAGCACGTGGAGCGGCATGACTTCCCCACCGAGTGGATCCCAGCCACCTTTGCCCGAGCTGCCTTCTGGAACCATGTGCTGGCTGTGGCAGCAGGTGTGGCAGCCGAGGCTGTGGCCAGTTGGATGGGGCTGGGACCTGTCGCACCCTTTGTGGCTGCCATCCCTCTTCTGGCCCTGGCTGGGGCCTTGGCCCTTCGGAACTGGGGAGAGAATTATGACCGTCAGCGTGCCTTCTCCAAGACCTGTGCTGGAGGCCTGCGCTGCCTCCTGTCGGACCGCCGTGTGCTGCTGCTGGGCGTCATACAGGCCCTGTTCGAGAGTGTCGTCTTCATCTTTGTCTTCCTCTGGACACCCGTGCTGGACCCACACGGGGCCCCCCTGGGCATCGTCTTCTCCGGCTTCATGGCTGCCAGCCTGCTGGGCGCCTCCCTGTTCCGCATCGCTACCTCCAAGAGGTACCACCTTCAACCCATGCACCTGCTGTGCCTGGCTGTCCTCATCGTCGTCTTCTCTCTCTTCATGCTGACTTTCTCAACTAGCCCAGGCCAAGAAAGTCCTGTGGAGTCCTTCATTGCCTTCCTGCTTATTGAGTTGGCCTGTGGTCTCTACTTTCCCAGCATGAGTTTCCTTCGAAGAAAAGTGATCCCCGAGACTGAGCAGGCTGGTGTCCTCAACTGGTTCCGAGTGCCCCTGCACTTACTGGCCTGTCTGGGGCTCCTGGTCCTCCATGACAGTGACCGAAAAACGGGCACTAGGAACATGTTCAGCATCTGCTCTGCTGTCATGGTGCTGGCCCTGCTGGCCGTGGTAGGGCTCTTCACCGTGGTAAGGCATGACGCCGAGTTGCGTGTGCCCTCGCCCTCCGGAGAGCCCTATGCCCCTGAGCTTTGATTGTCCAGGACGAGGGGTCTGGGATGGACTCTTGAATCCCAGCTGCCCACCTGTGTGACACTTTGTGCCTCTGTCCTGTGGCCCCGCTTGCCAGTGCTTTGTATTGGGAAGGACATGGGGGTGATGGACTGGAAAGGTGCCAAAAGTTGACTGTGTTATTCCTTTGCCCCTTGCTGTGTAAAAATAAACACTTTTAATGGATGTTTGATTTGATTTACTTATCTTCCCCTACACCCACCTCAGTTCCGGGTGAGGGACAACTGGAGGGTTTTGAGGCAGAGATGGGATTGCCAACAAATGCTTTCTGTTTCTGATGTCTTCAAGTCTGTCTCCAGGCCAACTGAGAGCTGTGAAATGCCTCTTGGCAGAGCGGGGTAGAGAGATAGGGAGACTCCGAAATCCTCCTTCCTCTTGACTAGGACAAGGAACCCTCCCCAGCTGTCAAGCGGAATCCTTGGTCCGCATGCCCAGGTGCTGAGGTTACAGGAATGTGCAGGACACGTGTTACATGTTCTGAGACCTGATGCCTCGTGCTTGGGCTTCTGTAGCAGGTGTTTTTGGCCACTGAGCCAGCTCTCTAGCTCCAAAGGAAAATGGTCTTTGAGCTTGTGGCCAGTGCCAATACACCAGGCCACCAAACAAAGACTCCAGAGGTTTGGGCTACTGCATTGACTGCCCCATTAGGCAAACTAAGGTCTTTCCTGTAAGAGCAAGCATGCTTGCTTACCTTCTGCCTTTTTGGCTACAAATGTCCTGTTTGTCCAGGGCCATCTGGGGCCGATTAGGTCCTGTGTCCCTTCAGGAAACATAAGCAAAGGCTGAGGGACTGGGACATCGTGTCTATACCTGATCCTCCACCCAGCCTGGGTGAAGGCTGGCGAGTCATCAGGGCAGGAAACAGTACTAGTGGGAGCACCAGTTTTGCGGGCCCCTCCCTCCCTTGCCTCAGATTGTATCTGTCTTTCCTCCTCCCAGCAGAACCTGGGCTTCTCAGGGGAAGCAGAGCTTTGAGGGTGGGGATGGAGAGTGCCACCAGGGTGTGTCCTGGAATGTGCTGGACATGGGCTTGGGGGACCCAGCTGTTCTGAAAGGAGTTAACTGCCTTTCCTTAGGTCTCAGAATTCAGAAGGCTCACAGTCCTGTGAGCATCAGCCTGTGTGGAGACTTTCTGCAGCAGGGGCCTGGGAAAATGGAGCACAGTCCCAAGCGCCCACTCAGCAGAGGAAGGCAATGTTTCCCCTCGTGGGCTGTGGAAGTTGAGGATAAGTACAAAGACAGGTATCCTTCTCCTCCCACTGGCCCAGGCTAAAGTCTGTTGCAATAACTTACCTTCCTCTTTCTGCCACATGAGCCAGGCTGAGATGTGTTATAGCTGTCTGTAAGCATTTTGTCTTCCTGTCACACAGTCTCTTGAAGGCAGGAGGAAACGGTCTCATTCACTTGAGCGGCCCTATATGTACACACAAGTGGGTGTTTTGTCCACAGCTGTGCCTAGTGCGCGTCTGGAGAAAAGACAGCCTACCCCATCTAACTCAAGAATCACCCATGCAGAAGTCTATGAGAATAGATGGGAATCTGGAGGCCAGTTAGTGATTTGGCTTTTTTGTTGTTAATTTCTGGATGTTGTGTTTTGGTTTGCTTTTGGGACAGAGTCTCATTCTGCAGTCTTGGCTGCCCTGCAACTGACTTTGTAGACCAGCCTGGCCACGAAGGCTCAAGAGGCCTGCCTGCCTTGCCTCCTGAGTGCTGAATTATACATGTCAGTGGCAGGACTGCTAGGACTATGACAGGGATGGGGTCAGATTTTTAGATGATAAGTAGGGGGAAGATGACTTAGGAAGTTCCTTTAATTTTGTCTCAAAGGGTCAGATAAGAGTAGGGTGTGCTTTTTCCTGTCAGACTCAGTAGGAAGCTCTGGAAGCAGGTGTAAGGATGTCTCTATCACTGTAAACATGTTTTTAAACTGAGTACCTACTATGTGCAGTGCATTGTATTGCTGTTTGTGCACGTGTGTTTAAGCCTGAGAGGAGGAAAACCATGTAAAGGGAGCAACATGGCTTAAAATTGCAAAGCAAATGAGTGGTGAACAGACAAAACCTTGCCTTTTGTCGACAGCCCACAGACCCTTCATGACACACAGTCTTACACACTATGGGTTTTCATCCACCTGTGTTTTAGTCTCCAGTCTTGTTCCTCCATCCCAAGCTCTGCCCCCGGAGACAGACTGGATCAGATGGCCCTGCAGTCTGGTCCATTTAACAGTCCAGGTTCATAAGGTTCAAATGAGATGTTGGTTGCCCATGTAGGCACTCTAAGCAAGGCTGTAGCCAACTGAGCCTTTGTTTGCATGGGCATTCATGCTTGTATTCCCAGCACTTGGGAGGCCAGTGATCAAGGCCAGCCTTGGCTACATAGCAAGACCCTTACTCAAAACAAAACAAAACAAAACAAAACAACCCTGAAATCCTAACACTCAAGTGTTGTGAGTAGGAGGGTGAGGAGTTCACGGCCATCTTTAGGTGTGATGCAAGCTTGGGCTACGTAAGACCCTCTCTCTCAAAAATAGAAAAGAAAAGAAAGGCTGGAGAGTAGTGGCATGTGTTTTAAATCCAGTACTCGGGAGGCAGAAGTAGGAAGATCTCTGAGTTCAGGGCCAGCCTGGTCTACAGAGTGAGTTCCACTACAGCCAGGCCTGACAAGAGAAACCTGTTAGGGGCGGGGGGGTGGGGAGGAGGAAGGAAGAAACATAGCATCCAGACACATATGCCTAGTTCATATCTGCTTCCTCCACTTTCCACCTTAGTTTTCTTATCTGTGAAATGGGAAGGACAGCATGGTTCCTATCCTATAGGGCTCTTAGGAAGATTAAAGTACTCAGAATAGTCCTTGGCCTACATTTTAAGTACTACGTAAGTGTTTCTCTTTTTCCAAGCCGGGACTGAACCCAGAGCTTCATACATCCTGACATCCTGGGCAAGTGCTCTGCTACTAAACTGCCTCCTCAGCTCTTGTCATACAGCTGAGTTTATCAGGCTTTGGGAATGAGAGTGAATGGATGGGGCTGTAAGGGATGCAGAGCCTTCCAGCGTCCCAGCGGCTGGGGGATTCCCAGCAGTGTTTACTCTTGGTCCTAGCCCAGATGGAAGAGTCAGGCTATCCAAGTAAGCTCTGCTTTGGGTGTGTGTCTGATGAATTGCAGTGTACTCCACTTGAACTCCTGTCCTCTTCCTCAAGTGGGAAGGTCAGAATGGGGTGAGGCATGATACAGACAGTCTTCTCTCAAGAACGCCTGATCATTTCCATCCTGATACACATAGTACTTTTCTGTGGCTTTTAAATGGTCCTGGGGAGGGGGCATCCTCCAGAACCAAACGGACAGAAACAGAAGGGGTGTGGAAAGATGGCAGTCTTCCTGCTCTTCAGGCTGCTCTTCTCCTAGCCCAGTCTTCCCTTGCTGTCCCTTCCGCGCTCTCCCTTTCTTTCTCTCTCCCTCTCTCTTTCTCTTTTTTCCTTCCCTCTCACCTTCCCCCTTCTCTCCCTCTCTCTCTCCCTCCCTTTCTTTGTCTCCCTCCCTCCTTCTCTCTCCTGCCCTCCCTCTTTTTCCCCTTCCTTCCCTCTCTCTCTCTCCTTCCTCTGTTTGTGTTTGCTTTGTTGTTCTTTGGGACTGGGTCTCAAAGCCACATAGCTCCACCTGTGTCTGCCTCCCAGGTGCTAGAGATAAAAGCAAGCATCTGTCTTTAACCTTAGTACTCAGGAGGCAGGCGGATCTGAGTTCGAGGCCAGCCTGGTCTACAGAGTCAGTCCCAGGATAACCAGGGCTACACAGAGGAACCCTGTCTTGAAAAGCCAAACAAAAAAAAGTTGATTATATTTTATTTATGTGTGTGTATATGATATGTGTGTCAGGGCGGGGTTGCCAAAGCATGAGTGGGAAGGTCAGAGGACAGTTCTCTCCTTCCATCATGTGGGTCAAGGAAATCAAACTCAGTCTGTCAGTTTTGACAGCATGTACCCTCTATCTGCGGAGCCATCTCACTGCCCTGACCTTAAACTCCGATTCTCTGCTTCTGCCTTCCAAGTACTGAGATGACAGGTGTGGATACCACATTTAGCTTTCTGGGGTCTTTTTGTTTTTGCTTTTTGTTTATTGAGACGGGCTTCTCTGTGTAGCCCTGGCTACTCTGTAGACCAGCCTGGCCTGGAATTCAGATATCTGCCTGCCTCTGCCTCCAGAGTGCTAGGATTAAAGGTGTGCACCCCCACTACCTAGCTAATAGGTGTTATTTGATTAGACACATTCTGAGTAAGTTGTGTTAGCTGATCTTATCGTTGTGTCCCCTACAAAAGTGAGATGGGCATGAGGTCACTCCTGTCATATCTGTGCTCTGTCATTAAACAGAAAGTTAGATAGTGTGTGGCCAGAAAAAACAAAGTCAGATTTCATTAATCCCGAACACCAGATATGGCTGCTGATAAATGTCTTTCCTCAGTCTCCTGGCCCACCAAATCACATCTAAGAGACTGGAGAAACAGCTCAGTGGTTAAGAGCACTGGCTGCTCTTCCAGAAGACTGGGGCTCAATTCCCAGCACCCACACGGCAGCTCACAACTGTCTATAACCTCAGTTCCAGGGGATCTGATACCCTCTCACAGACATACATGCAGGCAAAACACCAATGCACATAAATCATTTTTAAAAGATGCATTTAAAATTTTGTAATTATTTTTATGTATATGCGTATTTGCCAGCATATATGCCTATATATCACATGGTGCCTAGTGCCCTACTAAGTCAAAAGAGGTCATCAAATCTTCTGGAACTTGACCTGCTGATGGCTTTGAGCCACCATGTGGATGCTAGGATCTGAACTCAGGACTTCTGGAAGAGAAGAAAGTGCTCTTAACTGCTGAGTCATCTCTCTAGCCCCACTAATTATTATTTTATTATTTATAATTACTTTAATTTTCCCCTTCCCCTATTTTTTATTATATTTTAAAGATAAGGTATTCCTATGTACCCCTAACTGGCCTAGAACTCACTATGTAGACCAGGCTAGCTTCAAACTCAGAAATCTGCTTGCCTCTGCCTCCCAAGTGCTGTGATTGTGTGTGCCACCACACCTGACAATTAGTCATTTTTAATTAATTAATTAATTACTTGAGACAAGATCTCATTGTGTGGCTCTGATTGTCCTGGAACTTGTTTTGTAGACCAGGCTGGCCTTGAACTCAATCTGCTTCTGCCTCCTGAGTGCTGGACCTAGCAATTTTTTAAAAAAGAAAAACTGGATTATACTAGAGAGAGAGCTCAGTAGTCAAGAATATACTCTGCTCTTCCAGAGACCCAAGTTCAGTCCCCAGTACCCATCTACAGAGGCTCACAACCACCTGCAACTCAAGCTTCAGGGAAGCTAGCTTCTGCAGGCTCCTGGATGCATGTACACATACCAATACACAGACATGTAATTTAAAATAATAAAACTAAAATAAGTGTATCATACTATTCATGGTTTTCTGCAGTGTGTGTGTGGGGGGGTGAGAATTGAACTCAGGGCTTTTCATATGCTAAGAAAATACTCTCCATTTTGCTGCCTTGATATGCTTTTTAAAAATAGCTTTATTTTCCAACAGGACATGGTGTGCACCACCTGTAGTCCCAGCCCTCAGGGAGGCCAAAGCAGGTGGATCTCTGTGAGTTTGAGGCCAGCCTGTCTAGGAAGCGAGTTCAGAACAGCCAGGGCTACACAGAGAAATCCTGACTGGGTGGGGAGAACCAAAAATCCCTCACAGAGAGCATCTGTCCCTGCCTCCTGAGTGCTGGGCCTCTGTACCCTTTTAACAGAGGTGGAACAAATGAAGCTGGGAAGAGAATCCATCTCCACTGCCCAGGCTTGGGTTCAAAACTCTTTCCAGTGTCTGGTGCCGCATCTGACTTAGGGCTGGTGAGATGGCTCAGAAGTTAAAGGTTGTTGACACCAAGCCTGGTGACCAATCCCCATAACCCACATGGTTGAGCGAGAACAGGCTCCTAGAAGTTGGGAGTTGACCCTGACCTCCCCATGCATACTCACGTGTCCCTGTGAATACATACACAATAAGTTACATGTTTATATCAGGCACATTTTGTTGTTGTGTTTTGAGATAAGGTCTATGTGGGCCTGGCTGACCTGGAACTTGCTATGTAGCCCAGGCAGGCTGCTCAGTAATACCGTCACTTCCTCTCTGATTCCAGGGTGCTGGGCTTCAAGGCATATGCTACCACACTTGGCTTGGTTTTGAGACAGGGCTTCCGGTAGCACAGGCTGGTCTTGAACTTGATATGTAGCTGCATGTGACCTTGAACTCCATCGATCTTGTAGATCACATGCTACAGGCTGTGCTGGGCCCATCTTTCAGTGAGGAACAGGCAGGTGAGCACGATGCTAAGGGGGAGGCAGAAGTTAGTACTGAGACAAGCGCTGCCTCCTTCCTCCTGGGTCCCTTTCCTACCGGGAGTCCAGGGTCACTCCTGCCTGGATGACTCTGGTATTGATGATCAGAATGGAGGGCCGTGTGTGCCAGGCATCTGCCTTGATCGATGAGCTACGCCCCCGGGTCCTTTTCACCTTGATGGTTAAAGGCCTGGTTACTATTCTTTTAAAATTATTTATTTTATGTACACTTTGGTGTTTGACATACATATATGTCTGTGGGAAGGAGTCAGATCCAGTGGATTTTGACCACAGTTGTGAACTGCCATGTGGGAATTGAACCACATGTCAGAAGAGGACATATAATCCCTTTCATTTGTTTTGAGACAGGGTCTCTCTGTGTAGCCTGGGTTGACCTTGAACTCATAGAGCTCTGCCTACATGCATGCTGGGATTACAGGCACACACCACCGAGCCTGGCTTGTTTCTGATTTTTGAGACAAGGTCTCACTATAGCCCAGGCTGGCTTTGAACTCCAAGCAATTTTCCTTTCTCAGCCGCCTTCCTGAGGATTCCTTACCCTTTGGTGGTGGGTGATATCTGGTGCCACCCTTGGCTTTATAGTGCATGTGAGAGACCTGGAGGACAGAAGTCTTGGCAGGCTGACTGATAAAGACAGGGGCTATGGGAAGGTAATAAAGGCCTCAACTTTCCAAGATGTCTGTTTCTTCCCCCCCCCCCCACTTGACATAAAAGCCTGGCATCTTTAGTGCCTGTATTCAATATTACCATTTCTACGCTGAAATTTTCTTGTGGAGAGATGTCATTTTTCTCTTTATTTCCCTCCCTTCCTCCTTCACCTTTTCTCCCCATCTTAAATAATCTTTGGTGCCAGAATCTTAGCCCTTAAGAGCTCTGTTGGGGGCTCCAGCACTTAGGAGGCAGAGGCAGGTGGACTCTGAGTTCGAGGCCAGCCTGGTCTACAAAATGAGTCCAGGACAGTCAGGGCTACATAGAGAAACCCTGTCTCGGAAAGCCAAAACAAGAAACAAACAAAAACAAAAACCCAAAACAGACCAAAAAAAAAAAAAAAACAAAATCCTGTCTGAGCTCAGAAGATAAAGGAGGTAGAGACTGACCATCCCGACAGCGAAGTGACTGTAGCTGAGTGCAATTTGAAGAATTCAGCCTTGACTTAACGAGAGGGGAAGTAAAAGGAATTAGCTGGAGAGATGGCTTAGAGGTTAAGAGCATGGCTCTTCCAGAGGTCCTGGGTTCAATTCCCAACAACCACATGGTGATTCACAACCATCTATAATGTTATCTAATGCCCTCTTTTGGTGTGCAGGCACACATGCAGGCAGAATGCTGTCATAATAAATAAATCTTCAACAAAAAAAATATCTGAAGCTCCGTATCCCTTCCGGTGCATAGTGGTACCCCACCCCGCTAGCGTCCACGTGACAAGCAGTGCGCCGTTTAAACTACAACTCCCAGAGGGCCACGCGGCCGGCCTGCGTCACGCATTCTCGCTGATTGGCCGCTGGGATTTTTGAAAGGAGTTGGTGGCGCGGAAAACGAAGGTTACCCAAGGTGTTTGGTGGAGTTTCGTAGCGGAGCGGAGTCCTAGGTCTGCGGAGGACGACGGCTGAGAGCCAAGCGAGGCGCGGAGGGACTCGAGAGACCGTGCTCAAGCCGAGGTAAATGACGTTCCCATTGCTGACCTGGGGGAAACGGGGCGCCCCTGCGGAGGCTCGGGGACCCTTGCAAGGGCTTGGTCGGCGCCCAGGGGCCCTGGGGAGACCTCTGGGGTGGCGTGGTGGGGGTGGCGTGGTGGGATAGCGAGGACCAGGGGCGGCCTGCGGGAAGGGGAGTGCATTCTTTGGTTTAGAGTGAAGGCTCTCTGGTGGGACTCTGCCTGCCTCAGCCTCTGAGTCCTGCCTCCTTCAGCCCCTTCTTATCTTCACTCCCACCTTTCCTCCAGTTTCATTCCAAATCTTGGACAATCCGTTTCTTTTTCTCCAGCCTTTTGCCATGAGGAACTTCAAAGGAGTCAACTTCGCGGCTCTGCTGTGCAGCAGGGAGGGGGCCCAGGACCTGTTGCCTGACTTGAAGGTGGGGTGCTTTGTGGCTCAGGACACGCCTAGTTTTCTGAGATCATCTGTGGGTTCTCTTTCTTTTACTTAATTTGGTTTGTTTGTTTCTTGTACTGGGGATTGAACCCAGGATCTCAGGAATACATGAGAGTCATATCTATATATTTGTTCTCAATGCTTGGAGGGCTGGAAACTGAACCCAGGTCCTCTGGAAGAACAGCCAGTGCTCTTAAATGCTGAGCCAGGCGTGGCACACACCTTTAATCCCAGCACTGGGGAGGCAGAGGCAGGTGGATCTCTGTGAGTTAGAGGCCAGCCTGGTCTACAAAATGAATCCAGGATAGCCAGGGCTCTGTTACACAGAGGAATCCTGTCTCAGAAAAAAACAAAACAACAATAATTTTTGAAGTTTTTTTTTTTCTTACATTTATTTATTTTTACCTCATGGGTGTTTTGCCTACATCTGTCCACTTTGTGAGGGTGTCAGATCCCAGGGATTGGGGTTACATGGTGTGAGCCCCACATGGGTGCTGGGAACTGAACCCAGGTCCTCTGGAAGAGCAGCCAGTGGTCTTAAGTGCTGAGACATCTCTCCAGCCCTCCTTAAAGTTTTTTTGAGACAGGGTTTCCCTATATAACCCTGGCAGTACTGTAAACCAGGCTGGTCTTGAGCTCGGAGAGATCCTCCTGGCTCTTGTCTCCTAAGTGTTGGGATTAAAGGCCTGTACCACCACTGCCTGGCCTGTTTCCCATTTTTTATTTTGAGGTAGCATCTCACTAAATTGCCCCAGCTGGCCTTGAGCTCACTCAAGCCCAGGAAGTTCTTGAACTTTCAGTCTTTTAGCCTTAACACAGGCCTGAGCCACCATGCTTGTGTTTTGCCTTAACTTGGAGAGAGATGTAGGAATCTGCGCAACCCTTTCTAGTTCTGCTTGCTCTATGTCTTTCTGTTAGTCCTGCTTAGCTCTTTCTCTTCCTAGGAGTTCCTGTCCAAATCTCGACCTGATCTTCCCAGCAACCGATCTGATGCTGAGAGAAGACAAATCTGTGATGCCATCCTGAGGGCTTGCAACCAGCAGCTGACTGACAAGCTTGACTGTCCTGGGCACCTGAGGAGTGTTCTGGACCTGGCGGAGCTGGCCTGTGAGGGCTATCTGCTGTCCACCCCGCAACGACCTCCCCTTTATCTGGAACGCATTCTTTTCATCTTACTCCGGAACGGCTTGGCTCAGGGGAGCCCGGACACCGTGCTGTGTCTTGCCCAGCCTCTCCATGCCTGCTTGGCACAGAGCTGTCCAGAGGCCGCCCCTCAGGACTATGCGCTTGTGACACGGGGCAGCTTCTCTCTGCTCTGGAAGGGAGCCGAGGCCATGTCAGAGCGGCGAGCTGCTTTCTCGACCCGGCTGAAGGCCCTGAGTTTCCTGGCGCTCCTGGAGGATGACAGTGCTCCCTGTGAGGTGCCTCACTTTGCTTCGCCAACAGCCTGCCGGGTGGTAGCTGCCTATCATCTGTTTGATGCCGGCGGACATGGGCTAGATGAAGGTGACGCTGACTTCCTATATGACTTGCTCTCCAGGCATGTGATCAGAGTCTTAGTCGGCCGGGCTGGCGGCTCTCCTGGTTCTCTTTCTCCTCAGAGGTCCCTCTGCCTCTTGGAACTTACCTTGGAACACTGCCGTCGGCTCTGCTGGAGCCATCACCTTCACAAGGCGACCAGAGCAATGGAGAAGGCTTGTGGTCACCTGCAGAGCAGCAGCGTAGCTCCGGGCCTCCAGTTATGTCAGGTGGCTGTTGGGCTGCTGGACGCTGCTGAGAAACGCCCTGGGGCAGTGGCCCAGCTCCTGAAGAAGGCATCGGTCATTCTGAACAACAGCATGGCGGTGCCAGCGCCCCCTCTCCGGGCATTGTATGACAGCTGCCAGTTCTTCCTCTCAGTCCTGGAGAGGGGCATCAAGAGGCACTGTGGGCTCGACGGCACCCTGAGCCTCTTTGCTTTTCTTGGGGGATACTGCTCCCTTGTCCGGCAGCTGCGAGATGTGAGTCAAGGACCTGGCATTGGGTGGAGATGTAGTTCTGTGGATCCCTGTAAGCCGCTGCCTGGGCTGTGCCTAGAGAAGCATCCTGCTGTATTTGGAGAGGGCACGGGTTCTCCTCTTCTGGTCTGTGCTAGCCTTCAAGGACTGCAGGCCGTTGCCCTTCCTTCCTCTTCAGGTCTCTGATGCGTCCTCCAAGCAGCAGCAGTGTTTGCTTCAGACGCACTTCCAGGCTCTTCACCTCCTCACTGGGATGGTTTATGACTTTGCCCAAGGCTGCCAGGTACCATCTGGGAATCAAGAAATATGAACAGTCTCGGGGTCTGAGCTTGCTTTTTAGGAGAGCTTTGGGCAAACGGTGGGGTGGTGGTGCACACCTTTAATCCTAGCACTTGGGAGGCAGACAGGCCAGCCTGGTCTGCAGAGTGAGTTACAGGACAGTCAGAGCTATACAAAGAGACCCTGTCGAGGGAGAGAGAGGCCACAGCAAGAGGAAGACAGCTTTGGGGTTGCTTTGGTTTCAGTCGTGGGCAAGGTAGGGGGTCCCAGAGGACCCCGCTGAGTCTTCTCACCCTCAAACCTTGTTCCTCAGGCAGCCGAGCTGGCCCCATTAGTGGACGGTTGCAGATCTGCTGTTGTCTGGATGCTGGAGGCCTTAGAGGGCCTGTCAGGCGGAGAGCTAACTGAGTACCTGGGCATGACTGGTTAGTGCCGGGGGTGGGGGCCTCTGGTGCATTGTTCTCAGGGAGGGCCCTGCTTTGTCAGCCTGGTGGGTAGTGCTTCTGTCTGCTTCTGTCTGCTGAGCGCCAAAAGCTTGAGGAGGTGCTGACAGATATGAGCCTCCTGATGCTTGGAGAGGCATGATGAGGCTTAGAGCAGAGGGTTCTTTTTTGTTGTTTTCTTATATTTTGCAGTTTGATTTGGTATTTGTTTTATAAAAATTTTTATGCCTAAAATGCAATATTACAACCTTGATATTTGTTAGTTTTCCTTTTTAGACCAGTCTGTCCTTGAACTCACAGAGATCCATCTGCCTCTGCCTCCCAAGTACTAGGATTAAAGGCCTGTGTCACCACTGCCCACCTCTCTGACACATACATGCAGGCAAAACACCAGTACACAGAAAATTAAATAAGTAAATAAATGAAATTGAGAAAGATTATACCACAATCTAAGATTTAAAGCAATAAGAGCTGGGCATGGTGACTCACACCTATAATCCTAGTTCCAGGAGGCTGAGGGAGGCAGGGCCATGAGCTCAGTGTCAGCCTGGGCAACAGAGGGAGACCCCGTCTCATAGCAAAAGTGAGGCCAAGGCACATAGTGCACCCAGCACAGCCGTCGCTGCCAAGGCTGAGGACCCGAGTGTGATCCCTGGGATCCACATGACGGAAAGTGAGTCGTTTACTTCAGGTTGTACTGAGCCCTTCACACATGGAGTGTGGCCTGTGAGCACGATGAATACAGGCTTTTAACAAGTGCTGAAATACGGGAGACCAGGGGTAGACTAGGGTTAGAGAGGAAAGCCTGTGGGGCTGGGAGCATGAAGAGCGTCAGCTGGTATCTGAGAGGACCTGGGTTCAATTTCCAGCCTTATGGGAATTCACAGCTCGGCTGTCTGTTCTGGGGGACTCATGTCCTGACCTTTTAGACACCAGACAGGAAAAATAAGAATGAATAATTCAGGTGGATGTGATGGCACCTGCCTTTAATCTCAGTACTTGGGAAGTTCAGGCAGGTGGATCTCTGAGTTCAAGGGCACCCTGGGCTACGGAGTGAGTTCTAGGACAACCAGGGCTACACAGAGAAACCCTGTTGTGAAAAACCAAAAAAAAAAGAAAGGGTGAGAAGTAAAAGTACCATTTTGAATTAAGTGTTTCAGGGTCCACCACATGGATGTATGACATGAACAAAGACTTGGAAGATGTTAGCCATGATGGTGTCTAGGAAGGAACATGTTTGGCATGCAAGCAGCCAGTGCCGAATCTTGTAGGCTGGAGAGGGTCTGATGGGTTCACCAACATGAAAGGGACTTCAGTGTCATGGGGAAGGAAGAGGCAAGAGAGGTCGGTGTGACTCAGGCGGGCTTAGTTTCCTCAGAGCGATGGTGGGCCGCAGCTGGTGTGGAGCCAGAGAGCGTGCCCGCCCTGCACCTATGGTGTAATTTGACAGGGCTCTCAGCCAGAAGCTGAGGCGCTGACCCCAGCTTGAGTGTCTTCAGGACAGGGAGATGGAGCCACTCTGACGGTCAGTTGTCCTTTCTCCCTGTAGCCTCTTATGCGAGCAACTTGGCCTACAGCTTCTTTAGTCACAAGCTGTACAGTGAGGCTTGTGTCGTCTTGGAGCCAGTCTGTCAGCACTTGGGCCTGGCAAAGTCAGGTGCTTGCCCTGAGGTGCCTCCTGAGAAGGTAGGAGGGAGAGGGGGGTGAAGAGGGAGTTGAATTGGAGCAATGTGAAAGGGCCAGGCTTGACTCCCGCAGCGCAGTGGAGCGTGCACCATGCCTAAGCCAGTGCTCCCTGATGACCTTGCCTGCCCTGATTGTTTCCCTCCCCTTTTCTGATACAGCATTTCACTCAGTCACTCCAGCTGTCCTGGCCTCGAACTCACAGAGATCCACCTGCTTCACCTCACACCTGCTTCTTTCTTTACAATGGCTGTTACCTGTGGCTTCCTGCCTGTTCCAGGCTAGCTTACATTAGTGACATCCAATTTTAATGCTTGCCTCATGTTAATGACATCCCACTCTTGCCCTCAGCTCAGGCATCATCTACCTTTAAGCTTCCCCTACCCCCCCGGGGGGGTGGCGGGGTCCTTTGCACAACCAGAGTGAAAACCAGTCTGGCAAGTGACATGGACAGCGCAGGGCCCTGAGTTATGCCTCACATAAGGGATGAGTAGTTGAAGCGTGTGAATGGACCATGGCATCAAGTTGCTGTTTGAATTGCTTTGCTATCACTGTGGCAAACACTGAAGGCCATAAGCCTGGGTTGTGGGGCTGCTCTGACAGCCTGGGCAGGAAATGGTGCCATAGAAAAAAGTGGGTGGTACAAGAAATCAAGGTCTGTTGGTGTTTAACTGGCTGGGAAGGAGGTAGAGAGAAGGACAACAAGAGTGACCCTGCATTTCGGTAACAATGAGACAGCCGTTTGCTGAGGAGCGAGTCAGGGGAGGAGGCTGTGGGTGTTGACTGGAGGGTACCGGGAGGCCGACTTCTCGGGCCTGGAGAGGCAGGAGGCTGTCCTGCTTCCTGTGTCCCGCTTCCTGTGCTGAGTGTGTGTGCTGCCCTGCTAGGCACTCATTGGCTCCATGTTCCAGCTCTGCCCTGTCTCTGGTCAGCTGCATAGGTGCTTCCGGCTGCACGTGGAGAGTTTGAAGAAACTGGGTAGACAGGCCCAGGGTTGCGAGATGGTGACCTCATGGCTGGCAGCTCTGCAACCCTACAGCCTGGAGCACATGGCTGAGCCGGTCAATTTCTGGGTTCGGGTCAAAATGGATGCAGCCAGGGCAGGAAACAAGGAGCTGCAGCTGAGGTAAGTTGGAGGAAGCCAAACACTCGTATCTGCCTGTGGATAGGATGAGGCCGTCCTCTGACATGCTCTCTCTGTAGTCTTAGCACTTGCTGTGTAGACCAGGTTAGCCTTGAACTTCCTTCCTAGTGCTGGAATTAAAGGCGGTGGCCACTGCGCTCATCCTCCTCCATTCATACTCTGGAAAAGCAGTGGTTCCTTCATCTGTCAGTTAGGGAGTGAGTGCCTGAGTCAAGGTATGGTGCACCTAGTGGTAAAAGGCTGTGTTTTGTTCAGTTAATGTTCCACATGGACAGATATGACTGAGTACATGTATGTATTTCTCATGAAGACAGGTGATGTGTGACATGTTAAAAGGGGGGAAGGTTTATGAGGGTTATTTAAGCACATCTTTTTTTGAGAAGTTACATATGTAAGACCTGAAGATGTAGAGAAATCCCTCATTGGACCCCTTGGAGTAAAGAACCAATCCCAGAACACGGGGTGGGATGGGGAACCAGCTTGGGAAAGGGAACTGGCTGGAGAAAGCCAGTGTGAAGAAGGAGAAAGGAGGTGTAGAGGTGTGGAGAAAGCCAGTGGGAGAAAGGGGGAGGTGTGGCTTGCCCAGTGAGGTGCTCAGAAGCCAGGCCACACAAGGCTACAGGCTTAGATGTGATCCCTCGTAGAGCCCTTGTGTCAGAGGAGCCCTTGGCCTGATTAGAGCTTTAAGGGCACAAGTAGAAGCACAGTAAATGCCAGGCTGAGGCTGGGTCTCTCCAGGAAGGGTGCTCACGCTGGTGCTCATCTGCCCTCAGGACTCTGCGAGACAGCCTAAGTGCCTGGGCCCCGGAGATGCAGGTCCTGCTGCTGAGGGAGGAGCTGCAGGCCTACAAGGCGGTGCGGGCTGACACTGGACAGGAACGCTTCAACGTCATCTGCGACCTGCTGGAGCTCAGCCCTGAAGGGACAGCGGCTGGAGCCTGGGCACGGGCCACCCACTTGGTGGAGCTGGCCCAAGTGCTGTGCTTCCACAGCTTTGCCCAGCACACCAATGGGTGAGGCGGGAGGGCCAGAAGCCTCCTTCCCTTCCTGCCCAACATTGCTGTTTCCCACTGCTGCCAAAGGCTCCTGTCATTTGAAGGTCTTTGGAGCTGCAGTGTGACCGGCTGTCTGGGCCTCTCCCAGGGTGCCGTGACTGTTCATGGGGGTCACTGAAGTGCATCTTCCCACAGCTCTGCCTTGGATGCTGTCCAGGAGGCCCTGCAGCTTCTGGAGTCTGTGAGGCCCTCGCCACAGGAGCAGGACCGCCTTCAGGATGACAAAGCCCAGGCCCTGCTGTGGTTCCACATCTGCACCTTGGAGGCCAAAATGCAGGAAGTGCGTGGAGCTCAGCACAGCTAGGGTGTCCTGGGCTGCCCCCACGGAGCTGCTCCTAGTCCTGGTTTTTATTTCACTCTCTTCTTTCCACCCAGGGTATTGAGCGGGATCGGAGAGCCCAGGTCCCAAGTGACTTGGAGGAGTTTGAAGTCAATGACCTGAACTATGAGGATAAACTCCAGGAAGATCGTTTTCTGTACAGTAACATCGCCTTTAATCTGGCCGCTGATGCCGGTGAGGGCAGGAAGCTCAGTGTGTCATGGGCTTCCTGGGGCTTCCTGAGGGGACAGATACAGTGCAAAGGAGGCTGGGTGCGTGCATCTGCGGTGAGGAGGGAGGCTGGCACAAAGGCCTTTCTCCGTGGTCTGGAGAAAGCCAAGTTCTTTCTGGGCGGACAAGTGAAGAAAGTGCTCCCCTTCTGGTCTCCAGCTCAGGCTGAGTGCCTGGACCGAGCCCTAGCCCTATGGAAGGAGGTGCTTACGAAGGAGCCGTCCCCAGCAGTGCGGAGTCTGCAGCAGACAGCGGCCTCCCTGCAGATCCTGGTGGCCCTCTATCAGCTGGTGGCAAAGGTAATGGGGTGGCTGAGTCTGTGCTACAGGCTCAAACTAGACACCGGGCTCCCGCCCCTTTGCCCAGTGTGCTTGATGAGAAGCCATGCAACCTAAATATTAGGAGCTAGGTGTGGTGCCAGCACAGGGGAGACTGAGGCAGGAGAGTAGGAATTACAGGACAGCATCTGCTGACATCCTCTTTAAAAGGGGGTGTGGCAAGTCTAGACCTCAGTGGCTGAGAACTTGGCCAGCAAAGCAGAGTCCTGATTCAGTCCCCAGTGTCGCAAGAAGGTGGGAAGCAGTGGTTTACCTAATGGCATTATTAACACTCAGCAACACACGGGTAAAGATGTTTTGTGTAAGTGGAAAACTAAAATGTTAGCCTTAAGAGTTATTAGGTGTGCTGGGCACAGTGGCCCACGCCTTTCTTTAATCCCAGTACTCGGGAGGCAGGGGCAGGTGGATCTCTGTGAGTTCTAGGACAGCCAGGGATACACAGAGAAACCCTGTCTCAAAAACAAACGAAGAAAAAAAAAGAATTAATGAATGTTTTCAGACCTTTATACTTGAAAAAATACATAGGTGTAATTTTACTCCCCCCAAAGTATTAGGGATTTGAGTCTACCAAGAAGCTATATACCATTTGTGTGTGTGTGAGTGTGTGCATGTGTGTAGACCAGAGGTACTTCCTTAGTTACGTTTCTCTAACCTGAAGCTGATTGCTTAGGTAGGAAGGACATGCTTAGATTTACATAGGTAGTGAAGATCCAAGCTCAGGTTCTCAGGCACTATTAACTGAACCGTCTTTCCATCTGGCCCTTCCCCACCCCCTTTCTGAGGTCTCACTATGGTCTCCCAAGGGTGTAGAGCTTGTCCTGTAGACCAGGCTGACCTTGAACTCACAGAGACCCTCTGGAAGAACAGCCAGTGCTCTTAACCTCTGAGCCATCTCTCCAGCCCCCACAAAATCATTTTTTTTTAAATCTCAAAAAGAGAAAAAGGGCCTCCTTAAGTTCTAGGAGAGAGAGTTCTTAGACAGCCAGGGCTACACTTCCAGAGGTCCTGAGTTCAATTCCCACAACCGCATAGTGGCTCTCAGCCACCTATAGTGAGATCTGGCGCCCTCTGCTGGTGTGCAGGCAGAACGTTCTAAGCACAGGGAGCTGGAGGACTGGCTCCACCACCAAGCACTTCTGCAAACTTAGACAGGTCATCTAACCTCTGTGAATCTAGTTTCCTGAGATTATGATTACTGTGAAGATTAGATGAGATGATGCTGGGAAATAGTACCTGGCATGCAGTAATCGCCTGTCAATCAGTGGGGACTGGCATCTAGGCCTTTTAATTTATTTCCGTCATGCTGGGAATCAAATCCCAGAGCATTATAAATTCTAGGCAAACAGTGGCCTACTAATTGAACTGCTTTCGCTTTTAGTTTTCATTTTTCTACTTATTTATTTACTTATTTTAGATTAAAGGTGTCACCTCCATCATCATCATTAGTATTGTATGTTTTGTTTTGATGCAGGGTTTCTCTGTGTAGCCCTTCCTGTCCTGGACTCACTTTGTAGACCAGGCTGGCTTTGAACTCAAGAGATCTGCTGCCTCTCTCTTTCCCCTAGTGCAAGGATTATAGGTGTGCACCACCTTGCACAGCTTTTAAAATTGTTTTTAATAGGGTCTGCTGTGTAGTTCAGACTGGCCTTTAACTCAGCTGTGGGCCTGCCTTATCTTCCTCAGTACTGGGATCATGGGCATGTAAACAGAAGGGACCGTGGTCGTGGCATTTGAGAGGTAGAGCCAGGTGGGGCGAGGTTCCAGGCCTTCCTCTGCCTCCAGAGTGCTGGCACTAAAGGTGTCTGCCACCAATCTCTCCCCCCCCCCCCCCAATGCATGGCCAGTTTGAATTACATAGCAAGTTTAAGACCAGCATGGGTCACATGAGACCCTGTCCCAAAATAAAGAAACAAGGCCCTAAGCGTGTAAGGTGGTTGTGGGTTTCTTGGGGGGGGGGAGGGGGAGTGATCCATAGTCTGGGTGTGTATGAACCCAGATTCCAGAATCTGGGGAACTAGGAAGCACAGGCTCCCATAGGATCGTGGTAACGTGTCCTTCCTGGCTGCTAGCCCCTGCAGGCTCTGGAGACCCTCCTGCTCCTCCAGATTGTGTGTGAGAGACTACAGGACCACGCAAAGGCTGTCAGCTCTTCCTGCCAGCTCACCCAGCAACTTCTGAGCCTCGGCTGTCCCGGCTATGCCCAGGTGAGTGTGGGCTTGCTGAGTCTGGGGCTGGTATTAAAGGCCCGTCTTTTGAGAAGTTGGGTGTAAAGAGAGAGCTTTGTGCTGCTCTGGCTGTGGTACGTTAGAATGAGGCTTCCTGCCTGCTACAGGAACTGATGTTGCGGTCCTGCACCTCCCACCTGGCGCCTTGACTTGGCTGGTGCTTCATTACTGTGCGTCACTGTCCTCCTCCCAACTGGCTTGCCATTCCCTTCCACCTGTCTTCTTTCCTGGCCATGCTGGTGGTTGGAGGGCTTCAGGTGCACTAGATAAGAGCTTGGCCGTCACGCTGAAGCCCACTTCCTTTATTTGATTCTGTCTTCTGAATCCCACTAGTTCTAAAAAACCCCATGGCTTCTCTGATAACCAGAACGATACTATTCCCGACTTGAATAAGTGTGCCTGCTTGTGTGTTCCTCGGATATGTGGCGTTGAGGTTTCAGGTGGAACTGGGATTACAGCAGTTACTAACCACTCCATGTGGGTGCTGGCAGCCACACCTTAACCATGGAGCTGCCTCTGTTGCCCCGAAGTTGCCCATCTTTTATATTCTTTTTCTTTTAATACTTATTTATGTATTTTATACGAATGAGGGCTCTGTCTGCATGTACACTTGAATGTCAGAAGAGGGCACCAGATCTCATTATAGATGGTTGTGAGCCACCATGTGGTTCCTGGGAATTGAGCTCAGGTCCTCTGGAAGAGCAGCCAGTGCTCTTAATCTCTGAGCCATCTCTCCAGCCCCCATCTTTTATATTCTGGTTCATACTTTTCCTGCCACTTCTCACCTGACCATAAGCCAGTATGTGCCACTTAGCATGTTTCCTGTGTGTGCCCCATCTATAGTTGTGTTAGGCCCTTTACCAAAGGTGTGCCTCTCCAGATTAACCTTCCTTCCTTTCTTTTTTTCTTTTTTTTAAGATGGTTTCTCTGTGTAGTCCTGGCTGTCCTGGACTCACTCTATAGACCAGGCTGGTCTTGAATTCAGAGATCTGCCTGCCTCTGCCTCCGGAGTGCTGGGAGGTGTGTGACACCGTGCCCAGCTTTTCATTTCACTCCTAAAGGCAGAGATTTGACTACAGACCTCCAGGGACACCTCAGGTTTCTGTGACTTGCCTCAGGCTTTTGTCTCTCCCAGGTGGCTGAGGGTATTGTACTATTGTTCTTTAGCCTTTCCCCCCAGTGTTGTAGTTGACTGAGCTAAGGATCAAATGAATAGCTTTTGTAGATTATAATATTTGAGATAATACACTATTTAATGCCTTGCTTGCAAATGCTTCACTCTGTTTTGATTTGAAGAGTCTAACTAGCATGCTGGTGGCTTCATCTGTCTGCCTCTTTTAGTCATACCTGGAAGAGGCAGAATCAAGCCTGAAGAGTCTTGACCAGACTACTGACGTGTGCCAGCTCCTTTCCCTGACCTGTGTTCTGCTTCGAAGTCAGCTCTGCTGGGCTTGCCAGAAGGTGATTCCCACTGCCCACATTATCATAGACAGGGACTCAGCTGAACCCAGAGCCTGCCTGTATAGCTGGTGCAGTGAGTCAACTTCCTCTAGGGGGTGGTTGGCAAGCTGTGGGTTGTGACCCCTTTAGGGGTTGAAGGACCCTTCCTTTTACACTATTGAAGACCACAGGTATTTATGTTACAGTTCATAACAGTAGCAAAATTGTGGTTTATGAAGTAACAATAAAAACAACATTAGGAACTGTATGAAAGGGTCTCAACATTAGGAGGTTGAGGACCTGCTTCGCGGAGCCGCTGCCATTGCCCTTCAAGTGATAGATTCTGGACGTGTGCACATCCAGAATGTGTATGGACTCTGGCAATCAGGTGAATGTGTCCATGCAACGTCTTCATGCGTGAGCCACTCCCCAGCTCCCCCTTTTTTGCTGTTGTTTGATTGGGTGGGTGGTTTGTGGTGCTGTGGACTGACAGGGCCTCTGCCGTGGAGCCGCATTCTCCCTCTCTTCTCACTTACTTCCTGAAGGATGAGGACCTCAGGACATGTTTAGGGTTTTTATGATACATGTCTGTCTCTGAGACTCTTCCAGAGGTATGCAGAATGTTCAGGCCCCTGAAAAACAGTATAAATTTCCTCATGTGGTAGTAGAGTTATTAATTTCTTTCTTTGCCAGTTTCTGCAGTGGCAGAACACATAAGGGGTTTAGAAACTGGGAAGACAGACTGAACTGGCAGCCATTTGCTGCAATCCTCACACTGAGGCTGGAGGAAGTAGAATCTGAAGTCAGGCCAAGCTGATTACCCCCAAAAGAAAGAGGAAGCGTGCGGAGGCCCTGGAGCCGCTCTAGAAAACGCCTCAGCTTTGCTGCGTCTCCGCCCTCCTCTCACCGAGCTCTCTAGGTGTTTGTTCGCTTTCCGCCTGTTGTTTTTCCACTGCTGAAGGCAGAGATTTGCACTGCAGGCTTCTAGGGCCATCTCAAGCTTACCTGACTTTTCTCTCTGGCCTTTTGTCTCTCTCAGGTTCCTGAGGGTGTTTCTCTGTTGCTTTCTGTCCTTGGGGATCCTGCCCTGCAGAAGTCATCCAAGGCTTGGTACTTGCTGCGTGTCCAGGCCCTGCGTGTACTGGCTTTATATCTCAGCCTCTCGGCCAATGTCCTCCCAAGTGCCCTGCGTGAGCAGCTCTGGGATCAAGGTGAAAGAGGGGATGGTGGCTTTCTTGGTTGATGGTCACGGTTGGTCTGCTGCCCAGCCTAGAAGGCTGCCTGTGTAGAACAGACCTGCCTGTGGTCGCAAACGGGTTTCACCTCATCTGCCACCTCTGTCGATAATCAGTAGCTCCTTGGAATATTAAGGGAAAAGGAATTCTAAGGGCAGCCAGGGGACCTCAGAGGGAAAGAGTGCTGTGATTAGTTAGCCTGGAGTGCCTTGTATTTGGAGGTGCCCAGCCTGCTGCTACAGTGTCTTCCCTTGCCCACCGCAGGCTGGCAGACCCCAGATACGGCCCTGCTGGATGCCCACAAGCTGCTGCGCAGCATCGTCATCCTGCTGATGGGCAGCGACGTGCTCTCCGCCCAGAAGGCCGCTGCCGAGTCCACCTTCCTGGACTACGGTGAGGCTAGCAGGGACTGTGGGGTGCTGTGGGATTGGACACACGAGACTGAATGAGCCATTTTGTCTCCATAGTATCTGGCTGCGGCTCTGCCTTGATGTCTTGTCTTTCATTTGCTACAGGTGAAAATTTAGTGCAGAAGTGGCAGGTTCTAACAGAGGTGCTAAGCTGCTCAGAGAAGCTGGTCGGCCGCCTGGGCCGTCTGGGGAGCGTGAGTGAAGCCAAAGCCTTTTGTTTGGAGGCCCTGAAACTCACAACCAAGTTGCAGATCCCTCGACAGTAAGTGGCAGGATGCAAGTGCTCGCTCCTGCCATGTGCCTCTGGGTGTGGATTCCCCAGTGGTTGCAGGAACCCTATGCTCTATCTAGAGAGATCAGTGGGAGGAGACATCTGTGTCTAAGCAGGAAATGCTGTGTTGGTCAAGGTTAGAGCTGAGATGCCTGGTAAATCTGTAAAGGACAGCTCGTGGACAATCCTTCCCTCAGCTTCTGTGCCTGTGGGAGCTGGGGGAGGATTCAGCTGGGAATCACCTGCAGGGTGATTTGGGATGAGACTTTCTACAGCATGGGTTTTCTTTGGGGGTGGATTGGCCTTTTTGGAGGGGTGGCATATCAGATATTCATGTTACTGTTCATATTAATAGCCCAGTTACCATTCAGAAGTAGCAATGAGAATGATATTCTGGCTGGGGTCACAACAGCATACTACTAAAGTACCAAGGGTCGCAGCGTTAGAAGCTTGGGACCCACTGGCACCTGTTGTTTTTGCCAGAGACGCAAGAAGGTGCTGAGGCTGGGCCTGGGAGAGGACAAGGAGAAGCTCCAGGCGACAGCACTCTGGTGACTGGTTCTCATCTCATTTTCACCAGGTGTGCCCTCTTCCTGGTCCTGAAGGCTGAGCTGGAGCTGGCCCGAGGCGACAGTGACCTCTGTGAGTCAGACCTGCAGCAAGTTCTGTTCCTGCTGGAGTCCTCCACAGGTGAGCCGCCGCTTTCCTCCCAGCCTGGCGGGGACTGCCTATGACAGCCTGCCACACATGTGAAGATTTGGCTGCCTCCACACAGGTGTCGGGTGCTAAGCAACAATGATCCCTGTCAGGCCAGACTGTTAGTGTTCTTCTCCAGAGCATCTTTTGTTGTTTTTTGTTTTCTGAGACAGGGTTTCTCTGTGTAGCCCTGACTGACCTGGTCTTTGTAGATCAGGCTGGCCTCAACTTGGAGAGATCCACCTGCCAATCCTTCCCGCCTTTGGCTTGTGTGTTTGTTTGTTTGTTTGTTGTTGTTGTTGTTGAGTCAAGGTCTTCCTGTGTAGTCCTGCCAGCCTGAACTCACTAAGTAACCAGGCTGGCTTTTAACTCTGTCTCCTTGATGCTAAGACTGAAGGTATGTGCCAGTACACCCTGCTGCCTTTCTTTTTGAGGGCTGGGTGTGGTTCCACGTGCCTTTAATTCTACCATTCCAGGATTCTATGAATTCCAGGCCAGCCGAGGCCGTGTAGTGAGACCGTGTCTCAAAAAACAACCAAACAAAAGTAATTATTTCAGGGCTCACAAGATGGCTCAGTGGATAAAGATGCTTGCTGTCAAGGCTGGCAGCTTGAATCCACATGGTGGGAACTCACAGAGATCTGCCTGCCTGCTGAGATCATAGGTGTGCACCCAGCTCAGCCTGGTAATATTTGATCTGTCCTTCCCCTAGAGTTTGCTGCAGTGACCCAGCACCCAGACTCGGTGAAGAAGGTATATATGCAGAAAAGGAAGCAGAGGGCTCAAGTACCCCATTCCCCACAGCTGCCAGAGGAGGAACCCTTCCTGAGAGGCCCTGCCCTGGAGCTGGTGGCCACTGTGCCCAGGGAGCCCGGCCCCATCCAACCCTCTGCAAACTCCTCCCCAGTCCTGAAGACCAAGCCGCCACCCAAGCCTGGCTTCCTGTCCCACTCCCCCAACTGCGACTGCGTGCTCTGTGCCAGCCCTGGCCTCTCAGCCGTCTGTCTGCGCTGGGTGTTGGTCACTGCGGGACTGAGGCTGGCCACAGGCCATAAAGCCCAGGGTCTGGATCTGCTGCACCTCGTGCTGAAGGGCTGCCCTGCAGCCACCAAGCGCTTCACACAGAGACTTCAAGCCTCTCTGAAACACACAGCACCCCCCTCTTCCACTCCAAGCCTCTTCGATGAGATCATGGCTCAAGTGTACACACACTTGGCACTGGAGTACCTGAATCAGACATCTGAGAAGAGCCTGGGGAAGGTCCTGACTTTGGGGCTGAAGTTCGTGGCAGCACGGATACAATGCTTAGAGTTCTGGCAAGCCAGCCTGCTCTTGGTTCAGGCCCTAGCAAAGCTGGCCAGCTTCAGCTGCTATGGTGCCCAGCTCTTTGCAAGCACTTGGGGCTGGCAACCACCATTAATAAAAAGTCCCAAAGTCATAGAGCCCTCTAAGATTCGGAGCCAAAAATGCTCTGGACGAGGGCTCCGGCGGATGGCCTCTGCCCCGCCACCCCTCCACAACAGCGCCCAGAGAGGCGTGGAGGAGGAAGGGCCACCTTGTACCCCGAAGCCCCCAGGCCGGGCTAGGCCAGCTGGCGCTCGGGTCCCTTTCACCATATTTGAAGAAGTCCACCCTACAAAGAGCAAGTCTGATGTTCCCTTGGCTCCCAGAGTACCTAGGAGGGCTCAGACTCGCCTCAAGGTAAGGAGGTACTATGTCTAGGCGGGAGTGGCCTCAGAGCACAGCTCCAGTAGCAAGTGTCCATCTGTCTGCAGCTACCCTACGTCATCCTTCACTTGGCATCTCCTTTCCCTGGTCATCCTCCATCTTTGCTCTCTCTGTCTCCTTCCTAACCTAGTTAGCATGGGGCTTTGAGACTGGCAGGCACAGCATGGGAAGTCAGTTCTGAAATCTGCCAAGGCTGCCAGGGCAGCTACCTGTTGTTAGCAGGTGTTGTGGAGAGTCTCTTGCCTCTGTCCCTTCCTGTCCTGGTCACAGGTGAGCTTCAGTGATGACAGCGACCTGGAAGACCTCGTTTTAGCTGAACCACAACCTGTGGAGGAAGTGAGAAGGCGAGGGACCCGGGGTCGGGGCCAGACAAGGAAAGGTCCCAGCTTGAAGACAGATGCAGCAGTTGGCGCAGGTAGCGGCCCTGGACGGTCAAGTGTCAGTGGGATCAGTGGGAGGACTCGGCGGGCCAAGAAGGAGGCACCAGGACATGAAGAAGAGACTGCCAAGACATCCCTCTGTGTCCGGGCCAGCGCAGGACCTGAGGTCATGAGAACCATCCCTGAAGAGAATCTGATGGAGAGCCGGCTGGAAATGAGCTTTGAGATTCTCAGGGGTTCTGATGGGGAAGACTCTGCTGCAGGTAGGACTTCAAGGGGATAGCAGCAGGCGTGTGTTCTGTAGACTGTGTCCCTGGCACAAACATACAATAGGAAAGCAATGATAGTTCCAGGTCCGGAGAAGCCGTTCCCTGGCCCTCGGGGTGTGTTGTAGAAGAGGAGGAAGAGGTGGGGGCCGTGCCCTCTCTCCGAGTGAGAAGGCTCCAGCTGCAGGCCTTGCTCTCCCTACAGGAGAACGGGAGGTGTTGAGACGGGACTCCAGCAAGGCAGAGTGTTCTGTCCTGTACCCAGACAAGGAGCCTGCTAGTGACCCTAGACCTTGGCTGCGGCCCCTTTCAGTTCCTGTGCCCATTGGTGAGTACACTGACCACTGAGGTTAGGTTTCCTAGAGATGGCTGAGCCAGGTCTCTTGATATCTACCCGTTTTGTGGAGGCAAACTTTTAAAGAAATTTCTCTTTAAAAGTCTCAGTTGGCCCAGGGTGGCTTCTGCGATCACATCCAGCTTTGTGTGTTTGTGTGTGAGAGACTGTGTGTGTGTGTATGTGTTCATGTATGTGTGGCTACACTCGTGGTGCACGTGTGTGGAGGTCAGAGGTTGACACTAGTGTGTCCTTGCTCACTTTCTCCACCATGGCTCTTGAGCCTGGAGCTCACTGATGAGCTGGAGTGGCTTGTTCCCACCTCCTCAGCCGGGAGCCTGGCTAAGAGACACTAACAGCGGAACCGTCTCCTCAGACAGGGTCTCGCTGTGTAGGCCTGGGATTTATTGTGTAGGCCACGCTGTCTTCAAATTCAGAGACCTCCTGGCCTTTGCCTCCTGAGTACTGGGATTATGTACATTTGGGAAAGTGACATTTGCATACATGTGGAGGTCAGAGGGAACTTTCACCTACTGAGCTAGCTCTGAGAACCCTTGTTATGTTTTTGAGATTCAGTCTCTTGTAGCTCAGGCAAGCCTTGAACTCCCAGTCGTCCTGCCTCAGCTGCCCACATGCTGGGATTACCTACCATGTACCAACCACACCCCAAGGCCCAGCTTTAAAAGCATTTCGTTTTTGTTTTTGAGACAAGGTCTACGTAGCCTGTGCTGGCCTGGACTTTGCTGTTTGGCCCAGGCTTGTCTCCGCCTGCCGACCAACGCTAGGAAGGCACGCACACATCATCAGCCTCCGTGGAGGCTTTTTAGTTTCCCCTAATTCTGAGACAGGGTCACTGTTCCCAGCTGGTCTGGAGCCCAGCTGGTTAAGTGCTGAAGTGACAGCCTTGGCAATCCCCAGGCCTCCCAGTCTGTCTGTAGATCTGGCTTCCTAGAGTCTCTGTGCCTGGTTGAATTCTGCACTTTGTGTAGAACTTTTGCTGCCTCCTTGTACAATGGGCCTTCAGGAAGGGTAGGGTGCAGGGCTGCCTGATAGGAGCCGCCACATGCCCAGTAAGCAGTAGCTGCTCTGCTCTGGGGTGAATTGAGGGCTCCTCAGGGGTCCTGTTCATTAAGAAGTGGGCTGTTCGTCTTAGCGGCCATCCTGACTTTCTTGTTTAGATCTCTCCACCCTGGATTCCATCTCCAACTCGCTGAGCATTGCTTTCCGTGCTGTCAGTCACTGCCCACCCAGCGGCCTCTATGCCCACCTCTGCCGCTTCCTGGCCTTGTGTCTAGGCCAGCGGGATCCGTATGCCACTGCATTCCTTGTCACCGAGTCCGTCTCCATCACATGCCGTCACCAGCTGCTCACCCACTTGCACCGACAGCTCAGGTGAGCACTCCCTGTGAGGGAGGGACTGGGCAGCCTCCTCCCGGCTCCTAACCTGCGGGAGACGGACTCATTCCAGCTTGTGTTCCCCGCAGCAAGGTGCAGAAGCAGCAAGGATCTCCTGAACTAGCAGAGCACCTACAGGGGCTGGACCTGAAGGAGAGGCCTGGAAGTGTCCCCCTGGCCCGTATCCAGCGCCTCTTTTCCTTCAGGACTTGGGGATCTGGCTGCTTCCCCCAGGCAGAAAAGGACGGTTTCCAGGAGCGCCTGGCTCAGCTCCCCAGTGGTACGGCACGAGCTTCTGCCTGGCTCCCTCTGTGTCTAGTTGAAGAGCTGGGTCAGTTAGCCATCCTGGGTTTCTTCTTTTGGATACACTGGCCTTTGCTAGCCTGAAGATCAAAGTACTCCTTCGTCAACCTTTTGGGTGCTGAGATTTTAGGCATGTGCCACCACACCCTCTTTGTCATGCCTTTTTAGGTATTAACGTTTTTTTTTTGTTCCCCCCATCAGTCCAGATGTGAGAACTCTGTATTCTGAGTGGAGCCTTTGTTAACTGCTGTGAGGTGTACACAGAAGTACCAGCTGCCTGTTCCCAGGGAGCTATAGGGAAAGAGGGCTCACTGGGAACTCCGTTGGAGTTGAGGTGCTCCAGAGAGGCGGGACTGCAGGCGCCTCCGGAAAGGTCGTGTGATTCAGAATGTGTCTTCTGTGTGTTTTAGGGGTTACTGTCTGTGTGTTGGCCCTGGCCACCCTCCAGCCTGGAACACTGAGCAACACTCTCCTACTGACCCGACTGGAAAAGGACAATCCACCAGTTACTGTGAAGATCCCCACTGCCCAAAATAAGGTAGGGTTCTTGTTCCAAGGACTAGTATTGGCCACAGGTGGGCCTTGGTGCCCGAGCTAGATAAGCCAGATGTCATAAACTCTTCATCTCCCGCAGTTCCCACTAAGCTCGGTGCTCAAAGAGTTTGATGCCATCCAGAAGGACCAGAAAGAAAACAGCAGCTGTACTGAGAAACGAGCCTGGTGGACGGGGCGGCTAGCACTGGATCAGAGGATGGAGGTGTGTGCTCCCAGGGGGGGGAGGCTGAGTCCAGTCACGGAAAGACCACAGGGGAGGGGCAGCCTCTTCCTAGCGCAGGTCCAGTCAATGTTGAGCTATTTCAGGCTCCAACTTGAAGAATTAGGACCTGCACGGCTGCTCATGCCCATCTCCCAGTGCTACCCAGGTTGGGCAAGAGGGTTGTCTCAGGTTCAAAGGTAGCCTGGCTACAGTGAGACATTATCTCAAAAGTACAAAATAAATGGAAAAGTTAGCTCATTTGTGGGGGAATCTAATTTAATTTAGTTTGGTTTTTAAGACAGGGTTTCTCTGTGTAGCCTTGGCTGTCCTGGACTGTGGACTGGGCTGGCCTCCAGCTTACAGCAATCCACCTTGCCTCTGCCTCCCTGAGTGCTAGGATTAAGGTCTTCACTACCAGTCCCGACTTGAATGGCAATTTAAAAGAAAGAGCTCCAGACAGGCTGTGATCCCAGCCCTGGAGAGGCAGGGAGACGCAAGTTGGAGAGGCTAGTCTGGCTATGGCCCCTCCCACCCGCCCTCTCCCTCTCTGTGAATGACAAGGCTGGAGTACTTGGTGGAATGTTTGCTTAGCATGTAGGACCCCTGTGTTTAGTTTGAGCCCCAGAACATCAAAAATTGTATGTGGTTGTTCAAGCTTGTAACCTAGCACTCAGGAATAGCGGTAGGAGGACCAGAAGTTCACAGGCTCTTTCTTTTTCATTTTTCTGGTTTTGTTGTTGTTTTGAGATAGTTTTGTATGTGTTTGTGCATTGTGTGTGTGTAGCCCTGGCTGTCCTGAACTCACTCTATAGACTAGGCTGGCCTCCATCTGAGAGACCTGCCTGCCTCCCAGGATTAAAGGCATGAGTCACAATGCCCAGCTTCAAAATCACTTTTGCCAATATAGGGAACTTGAAGCTAGCCTGGAAAATATAAAATCCTATTTCAACCAAGTGTTATAGTTACTTTTTATAAAACTGTTTCTCAGTTTCTCTCTTAACCCAGCTACCACACAAATGATTGAGACTATTAAATTTTTTTGTTTATAAGCTTTACAGCACATAACTGAGTAGTTATTCCTCTATTCTTAATCCTCTAAACTAATCTGGCTTCCTCTTTGCCGAAATCCCAGAGATACTTGCACTATTTGTCACTCTGCTCCAGCTGAATCCCTGTCCTCTCCTGGACCTCTGCCCATGGCTCAGTCCCCTGCTTCCTCCCTGGCTACCAGGACATCCGGCCCTGTTCTCTCCCCTGCTCGGTGATTGGCTATAAGTTGTTATATCAGGGGACAATTGGGGGACAGTGTTTAACAACATTGAGGCAGAGCCACTCAGAACAAAGATTGTAGCCAGGTATGGGGGTTCGGAAATTAGCATTTGATTTACACAATAACACTAAGGCTCTCAGGACAACAGTGACACAGGCCTGCAGTCTATGGCAAGGCCAGTCTGGGCTACAGTGTGAGATTTTTCTCAAAAGAAAAAAACTAGGTGTGGGGGTGTACTTTTAATCCTAGCCCTCAGGAGGCAAGTGGATCCCTGTGAGTTTGAGGCTAGCCTGGTCTATGTGGTGAGTTATAGGATAGCCAGTGCTACCTAGCCATCTAAAAAAAGAAAAGAACGAAAGAGAACAATAAAAGGTTCATGGAAGGATTTAAGCCCACTGTCCACCTGTCCATGTTTGTCAGTACTGTAGTGATGTCTCAATCTTTCTGTGACTCAGAAAATTAAAAGGCACAGGTCTCCTAAGACTGATGATTCTTGTCTAACCGAAAGCTCTGTCCCTGCCCTAGGACCTCATCACCTCCCTGGAGGAGAGTGTGCTGGGCTGCTGGAGGGGCCTGCTGCTGCCCTGCAGTTCGGAGCCTGGCCCTGCCCAGGAGGCCTCCCGGCTGCAAGAGCTGCTGCAGGACTGTGGCTGGGAATACCCTGACTGCGCACTCCTCAAAGTGAGTCATGGGAATGAAGCAGAAGGTGGTGCTCCTCTCCCAGCCTTAGCCACTAACCCCTGTTCTTCCTAGGTCATTCTTAGCGGTGCCAGAACCCTCAGCAGCCAGGATGTTCAGGCCTTGGCCTATGGGCTATGCCCAGCCCAGCCAGAGCGTGCCCGAGTGCTCCTGAGTGAGGCGGTAGAGCGGGTACAGAGCCAGGCGGCCCCAGGAAATCAGCACCTTGTATTGGTGTTAGACAAGGTACAGAGCTTCATCCCAGAACAGTGTCCAGAAGGCGATGAATGAGCATTAGTGAGCTTCCCTGTAGGTCCCTTCAGACATTTGCACTTAGTGGCTGGGGATGGCAACCTTGGAAATGCTTTTCTCCCAGGACCTGCAGAAGCTGCCGTGGGAGAGCATGCCTGTCCTCCGAGCACTGCCTGTCACCCGGCTGCCCTCCTTCCGCTTCCTACTTGGCTACGCCATCACTAAAGAGGTGGGGACGGGGCCCAGGGGTGACTGGCAGTTGGGTAAAGCCTAAAGAAAGAAGGCTGAATTCCTGGGACAGTGGGAGTGGCCGTTATGGGAAGTGGCTTAGAATATGCTGAGTCTGGGCCTCCTGGACTGACCAAGACCCTGATTGCCAGTGCTTGCCCTACAGGCTGGGGCTTCATCGGTGCTGAGCCACGGTGTTGATCCACAGAATGCCTTCTATGTCCTAAACCCCCACAGCAACCTGTCAAGCACAGAGGAGAGGTTCCGGGCCAGTTTCAGCAGGTCAGGGATGAGGGTGGGGAAGGGTAGAGGCCGTGCAGAGGCCATGTGTGTGCACTTCTGCAGTTCTGTCTGCTACTCCTCTGCCCTCTTTGCTACATGGTGTCTGCCTCTGGCCGACTCCTGGCTTTCCCTTGCAGTGAAGCTGGCTGGAAAGGCGTGATTGGGGAAGTGCCAAGCCCTGAGCAGGTGCAGGCTGCCTTGACAGAGCGGGACTTATACGTGTGAGTGTTGGGGCGGGGAGGAAGGGAAAGGAGCACCCTGGAGGAGGGTATCATTACCGTAGGTGTGGCATTTTAGAGCTCTGGAAACGGGTACTGATAAGTTGATGCCAGCCTCGCTTCCTTCTGCCTTAGCTACGCAGGGCATGGAGCTGGTGCCCGCTTCCTTGATGGGCAGGCTGTCCTGCGGCTCAGCTGCCGTGCCGTGGCCCTGCTGTTTGGCTGCAGCAGCGCGGCCCTCGCTGTACATGGAAACCTGGAGGGAGCCGGCATCGTGCTCAAGTACATCATGGCCGGCTGGTAAGGCTGAGGGCTTCATGCCCCCATCCTCAGGCTCCTCCCCAGGGCCGAGCCCTGAGTGTCTCACGTGTCCCTTTGCTCTTGTCCTGGGCCCTCCTAGAACATAAGCCAAGGGCACTAGCCCTTCACTGCTTCAGGCCTTTGCTCATCTGCACCAATAGTGTGTTCCCATGTTTCTGTTCCAGAGCCCTTACTTTGCACTTCTTCTTGCTTTCTTCCAAGCCCCTTGTTCCTAGGCAACCTCTGGGATGTGACTGACCGAGACATTGACCGGTACACAGAGGCTCTGCTGCAGGGCTGGCTTCGGGCAGGCCCGGGGGCGCCCCTTCTCTGCTACGTCAGCCAGGCACGCCAGGCACCCCGGCTCAAGTATCTCATTGGGGCCGCACCCGTCGCCTACGGCCTGCCCGTCTCTCTGCAAACACCTTGAAGCTGTCTTACCTGTGGTAGAAGCTGTGTGACTGTCTACCTCCAAACTTAGTTTTAACTATTTAGAATTTTAAAGTGATTTTTTTTCCTGGTGTTTTGTATGAAATATTTTCTTTTAATATGACCTTAATAAAGATATACCAAGCCTCATATTGTGAAAATCCAAAAGCATCTAAAGACCTGACAGTCCCCTGCTCGTTCCTGCTGTGTGAATATTAAGCAGATGGGAGGAGCTCCAGGAGTTCAGAGTTTGAGAACTTTGGGAGGAAAGGCAAAAACAGGACAGAGTTGGGTGTGGCTGGGCTTTGGGTGATAAACTGAACAGAGGACCAGCTCACCGCTGATCTCTGTGAGTTCAAGCCTAGTCTTTACTGTTTCAGGCCATCCAGTGCCACCTAGCAAGATCCCGTCTCAAAAAAAGAAAAGCAAAAAGCTCATGCTAGAGATGGAAGGTGCTGAGGCAATTTTTAAAGCCTCTGTTGCCTTTGCTTCTTTCCTCAACGATTTTAGAGATCATTGCTTATAATGGGACTTTCTTCAGATGGCCAGCTCCTAATGATAGACTTATTTATAAAAGCTTCAGCTGTGTGGTGGCGCACACCTGTGATCCCGGCACTTGGAAGCAGAGGCAGGTGGATCTCTCTGAGTTCAAGGCCAGCCTGGTCTACAAAGTGAGTTTCAGGAGAGCCTACATAGTGAGCTCTTGTCTTGAAAAAGCTTGGCCTTAACTTAGGCTTGTTTCTGAGCTTGTAGAACTTAAGCCTTTTAGGCCTCCCCCTTTTTTTCTGAGACAGGGTCATTTGGGGTGGTCGATACATTTGAAAGACCCAACAACTGTGGTGTCCTACTCATGGACAACTTGGACAGTCGCTGACTGAATTTTTTCTTGAGACAGGGTTTCTCTGAGTAGACCTGGCTGTCCTGGACTCACACTGACTGTTCTTGATAACACCTTTCAGTATTTTCTCAGAAGTGTTTTTATTTTATTTCTAGATTGAAGGGATGTTTATCTGTGTTTTCCATTGCTGCAACAAATCACATCCTCAAATTTTTCCTATTTGACCTTCTGGCCTTATACCTTTCAGCCATCTCACACTTTGTTTTACCTGGAATAAAGCTCCAACCCCTAGAAACTACATGTTTACCTCCTGAAGAGGCCGATCCAGAGGCCAAGATTTTGGTAAAATTATAGCTATATCTGATCCAGGGTCCACCATACCTTCAATATGATTTATAAATACTTTTAGTTTTGGCCTGTGGTCATCTATAGCAGTTTGACAAAAATACTTGCTTTTTAGTTTCTCCTGAGTTTTGTTTTATCTACGAAAATTTCTCTGACCTTTATATCTGAGTTAAAATTTTTAATTAATTTATTTTTATTTTATGTGTAGTGGTGTTTTGACTGCATGTGTATCTGTGAGGGTGTCAGATCCCCTGGGACTGGAGTTGTGAGCTGCCCTGTGGGCGCCAGGAATTGAGCCAGGGTCCTTTGGAAGAGCAGCCAGGGCTCTCAACCACTGAGCCATCGCTCCAGCCCAGATAGCTGGGTTGTTTGTCCCTTGTTGATCTGCATTCACTAATCCAATGCTAGCCTTCACCACAACTTCTGCGAAATGGCAAGCCTTCTTTTGGAATTACCTTGGCTCTGCCTGCAATTCATTTTGAAATAATTTTGGTCTTTCAGTATTGCCACAGGCAGGACATTTGACAGTTTGACTAGTCTCAAAACCTTTAGAGATTACTTCTATTAAAGTTGCATCATAAATAGAGTACCCAGGGGCAGGTGTATTTCTGATCCTTTCATCTATTGGTGCTGATATTGCCTTTAAAAGCCTGCTCACACTGTCACATTCAGAAGGAGCATCTTTGAAAGCTTGCCTAGTTTCTGAATCTGATACTTTACAGCTGAAGTCAATCTTTGTGGAGAAAAAAAATAGTGAAAGCTTCTTTTGGGAGCTTGTAGAATTTGAGTAAACCCTGTATATAATTTGAGTAATTTGAATAGCCCTGTGTTATGGTGTTTCCCATTCTTACATGGCTTATTCTTTTGTGTGTGTGTGTGTTACATCAACTGGCTTTTGTTCACATATTCAAATAAGTTATCTTTCCTATGGAGAATGACTTGCTCTCTAATCAGAATATGAAAAAGTGAAGACTCTAATGCAAAATGTGACCATCTGCATTTTGGCTTATTCTCTTTAATTTTATTTAATTCACTCTTTTAGGACTTCCCAACTTTTCCCACTTTTCTTCCCGCCTCAGACTCCTTCCCAGAGTTCCTATTTCTGCTGGAAATCCTGCCTATCCTCTCCTGCCCTAGCAATTGGCTGTTCTGCTATGTATTAAACCAATCAGAAGGTGAAAAGAGGGTGTTTGCAAAATGATGCAGCCATATGAATAACAATACCAAATTCCGCGGTACAGAAATTAGCATTTGAACAATACAAAGATAGCCTTTACATGGCATATAAAAAGATCACCCCAACAATTGCTCTTCCCACTAAGACTGGCACACTTAGCGGTGTCGGCAGCAGATTCTACGGGGTTTGCTACTCACATATGGTTTCTAGCTTCCTGACTAAACTATCAGGTTCCTGGGAAGCGTGTATCTTTCATCCATGTATCATATCCAGCACACAGTAACCGTTATGCTGGGCCTGGACAGCTCAGCAGGTAAGTGCTCCGGGCTGTTCTCCCAGAGGACCTCGGTTTGGTTGGCCTGAAAACACTGCGACACAAAAATATACACAAAGGGGGAAAACCCTATGCTGTACTTGTTGGCTGACAAAATGGTCTCTTCAGTGTTTCCACTTTAGCTGTCCTTTAGGCGTTGTTTTCACAAGCACATTAGTGGAACTGTTAGAGCACAAGCTACCTCTCGGCCAGGCACCAGGCTTGTCTCGCTAATGTGCAGTAGCGTACGGTGGTGTTCCGAGGATGTTCAAAAGTTTCCCTGAGCTCCCGCAGCCCCGTCCACAGCTTAACCCACGCCCCTCCGAGACCCGGGATCATAGAGACGACCGGCGCAGAGCGTAGCCCCGGCGGCACCACAGAGATACCGTGAAGGCCGGCTAGAGCGTCGGTCGTGCGGCCGGCTTCCTCTCCGGCGGTCCTCCTTCCCAACATGGCGCAGTCGATTAACATCACGGAGCTGAACCTGCCGCAACTGGAAATGCTCAAGAACCAGCTGGACCAGGTGAGGCGGAGCCCCAGCACCTTGCCCGCGCTCCCCGTGCCCTCGCGGCGGGGAAGGCTTCTTCTCGCGGGGAGGCTCCTCCGGCCCCAGGTCCCGCCCCCCTGCCCGAGCCCAGCTTCCTCGGGAGCCCCGGCTGACCTTTCTTCCCGGCTCCGTAGGAGGTGGAGTTCCTGTCCACGTCCATTGCTCAGCTCAAGGTGGTGCAGACCAAGTATGTGGAAGCCAAGGACTGCCTGAGCGTGCTGAACAAGAGCAACGAGGGTATGGGCTGGGCGGGTAAGGGCACCCGGGAAAGCGTCGCGCGCTGCGTCCTGACCCAGTTTTCCTTAGAGAAAGCTGTGCGTTATGCAATGTGTAGCCACATGAGCCCCCGCATGTTGCCTACCGAAAGCCAAAATGTGCAAGACTCCTCTCCCGCCACCTCAGTGGCTGTTCCTTTCACTGTGGACGCTGAGCCCAGTTGGGAGGCCCCTTGAGACCTTCACGTGGGAGCGCCCAGCCTTGCCCAGCTGTCTGTCTTCATTGCTTTCACAGGAAAAGACTTACTGGTCCCCCTGACGAGCTCTGTATCCTTTCCAACGGGAGATGCTGCCTGGCTCCCTCCTCAGCCTTTCCCAAAGGGGAGAGCTTTGATTACGGTTACCCAGTGATATTAAGAAGTTATACATATCGCACCGTTCTCTTGTCCAGTCTTGGATCGGTGTCCACCTCATGCTTTGTATCAGAGTTCAGTGAAGGGTTCACGTGCAGTGTTTCTCTTTGCTGTTTGGGATGTTAATCCACTATGGAGATAAAGCTGGCATTCTGCTTTATCTAACGAAATAGAAAAATGGTAGGATATTGGAATTGGGAACTTGCCTCTTTTCTCGGTTTCAGCGTAATTGGGGCTCCTTTCTAAAGTGTTTTCACTAGGAAACCTCGGTTGGTCTCATGCTGGACTAGCTTTCCTTAACCCTGGCTTCGGATGTACGTCCCCGGGAAGCTGCATGACGTGGAACATGTTCTCATTGATGTGGGCACTGGCTACTATGTGGAGAAGGTGAGGGGAGGCTGAGCGTGTCCCTGAGGCGGACAGGAGCTGAGGGAGGGGTGCAGTGAAGGCAGGCTCTCCTCCTCCTTCCATTCACCTCCGACATTGCAGACAGCTGAGGATGCCAAGGACTTCTTCAAAAGGAAGATAGACTTCCTTACCAAGCAGATGGAGAAAATCCAGCCAGCCCTGCAGGAAAAGCACGCTATGAAGCAAGGTAAGCTCTGCCCAGGGTGCCTCGTTGTAATTATATCTGCTCTTATCTGTCTGTAAAGTTGTATTTGTCACTGTGTGTGTGGGAGAGGGAGAGACAGACAGACAGACATGAGGAGAGAGAGAGAAGAGGAACAGAAATGCCATGGTACATGTGCAAAGGCTGGAAGAACATTTTCAGGAGTTGGATTTCTCCTTGCGCTGGGTTCTAGGGATTACATTTATCAGCCTGTGTGGCAAACACTTCCAGCTGCTAAAGCCATGTCACAACTCGAGGGAAGCTGCCTGACCCTTTCTGCCTTCATGGTAAAGAAAAGTTACTGCATAAGGCTTGATGGCACAGAAACAAACACAAAGAACCTAGAACACAGATTGTAACAGGAGCTATCTCCTCCGAGAGGTAGGGGCGCACACTTGTGACCCCAGCACTGGGGAGGCAAACACATGTCTGTGTCTCTTTGGTGTCCTGATGTGTCATTATCTAGATTCTGAAAGTGACGTTTGTAAGGGTTTGAGTGCTTGAGAAGAAAGAAATCTGTTAATGTGTTAGGATAAAATGCCTGTAAACACATAGGAATCTGCTGTGTAAACACTAGCAGTTACCACCTCAGCTACACATAACAATCCGCCAGGCAATTTAAAAAGAAAGTCTAAGTCCAGTTCAAACCAACTGAATCAGTGTGGAAGGGGCTTATGGGAAGCTATTCTAGGAGGCAGGTTTTTTTGTTTTTTTTTAAACTTCTGATTTTAAAGCCAGGGGAGGGCTAATGGCTTTATTCATTTTTGTTTTCAGTCTAATTGAATACTATAAACTAGAGTATAGAATGTAGACTAGACTATAGACTAATAATCTATAGCCCATTCAGGCCTTGAAGTCAAGGCAATTCATGTACTTCACCTGATTTTTAATTTTTATATTATTGTTGTTATTATTTTTGTTTTGTTTTTCAAGACAGTGTTTCTCTGTAGCTGGCTGGCCTCGAATTCACAGTGCTCTGCAGTGGCGTTGAGGATTGAGTATGACCTCCGCTGTCGCATCCTACCCGTGCTATCCTCAGCCCTCACATGAGGCTTTTCTGGTTATGGTTAACGCTGTGCTCATTTTTATATTCCAGTGCTTAGCATACCGACTGACAACAGTGTAGATTCTAAATCTGTGCTTGTGCGCCCTCCACACTTTAACTGGCAGTGCTCCTTGGGTTCTCCAACACACTTCCTCACCAGGCTGTGACTTTTCCCTCTTTTCTCTTAGCTGTCATGGAAATGATGAGCCAGAAGATTCAGCAGCTCACAGCCCTGGGGGCAACTCAGGCTACTGCCAAAGCGTGAGAGAGAAGCAGAAGGACCCTGTTTCAAGGGGCCTGGGACTTTTGGGGCAGTAACTGCCTGGTGTCTGGGAAGAGAGGGTGTCTTGTGTAATGTCAATAAATGTACCAGCTGGGCGAATGGTGGGCGTCTTTTGTTTAAACATGGCGGTGGTGAGCTGGGGGTAGCCAGAGGGTGTACCCAGGTGAGGGTGCGGTCCGAACCACAAAGCCGCTTAGAGGTTCCAGCTGGGGCTCTGTAGAGCACGCTGTTTTCCTGTTGCCGTGGGGACGGCTGGCAGGCGGAAGTGAGCTTGCAGCCGACACTTCCGTTTCTGGGTCATGCTTCCTGCTGAGGGGGCCGGATGCCCCGTCGCTTCCTACGCGCTGTCCTCCCGCTGTGTTCGCGGCGGTCTGTTCTGCAGGCCCCGCGCCGCATGCTCGGCGCAGAGTCCTGTCCACCCCCGAAGAGGCACTGCAGCGGCATGGCGCCGCCCCGGATCGGCACGCACAACGGCACCTTCCACTGCGACGAGGCGCTGGCGTGTGCGCTGCTCCGCCTCCTGCCGGAGTACCGGGTACGGCCGCCCTGGACCCCTGCGGAGCGCGGGCCGCCCGAGCCTCCCTCCGGAGGCGATGCCCCCGGCAGCCCGGCCCGCGCTCGTCTGCCTGGCAGCCCGCTCTCTGTGTCTGCAGGACGCAGAGATCGTGCGCACGCGGGACCCCGAGACACTGGCTTCGTGTGACGTCGTGGTGGACGTGGGTGGCGAGTACAACCCTCAGCGACACCGCTATGACCACCACCAGAGGTGAGCGCGCAGGCACCCGCTCGTGGCTTGTTGGTCCCTGTGCTCGGAGCCTGCCGCAGCCCCGACGGAAAGCGCGCGTCCGCGGCTTGCCCGCCCGGGCCCCACCGCTGCTTCCCGCTCTCTTGCCCTTTCCACGTGCTGCAGGAGCCTGACGGTTCAGGGACAGCCCACTCACGTGGCCTTTGGCTTTGTTTTTGCTTTATTTTGTGTGCGTCGGTGTTTTGCCTGCATTCTTGGCTGTTCATGTCAGCGCCCACGGAGGTCCTAAGGAGGTGTCGAGTTCCCCTGGAATTGGAGTTACACGGTTGTAAGACACCACGTGGTGTAAGCGATTCCGCCCCCGTGTCATTATCAATTTGGCAGTCTAGATTCTAGAGTGACCTGGGAAGTGGGTCCTTGAGGGATTATCCAGGTCGGGCGTGCCCCTGCGCGTGTTTGTGGGGTGTCTTGATTGAGGTGAGACCACCCCGCCCACTGCCGGAGCCGCTGGTCCCCGGGCTGTTTGAGTGGAGGAAGCAGGCCCAGCGTTCCAAACAGAAGTAGCTTTTCACTTTCCCACCTCCACAATTTCACAACTCCTTCCAATTTAGGAAAATTTGTTCCCTTCTATTTTGTTTTTCCAGAAAGAGTTTATATGTAGCCCTGGCTGTCCTGGAATTTCCTCTGTAGACCAGCCTGGCCTCAAATTCAGAGAGATCTGCCTGCCTCTGCCTCCCAAGTGCTGGGATTAAGGGTGTGCCACCATGCCCGGTTTTTCTTTAAGTAAGTAAAATGCATCTGTATAGAATGTGGACAGTCTTTTCTTGTGCTCTTATCCAGTGTCTGCATCCTGTTAGGCATAAGTAATCTAGAAGATGCAGGAGCAGCAAGGCAGGGTGCACACTTGCAACCCTCGCACTTAGGAAGACGCAGAAGGGTTGTAAGTTAAAGGTCGTCATTTTTTAGTTATTTTGAGCCTGTCTTGGATCCCATAAGGCCCATTCTCATCAAGTAGGAAAAAAAATTGCAGCTAAGTATGATGTCCTATGACTCAGCCCTAGAGAGCAGAAACAGGTAGATCTTTGAGTTTGAGGCCAGCCTGGTCTACAGAGTAAGTTCCAGGACAGCCAGGGCTACACAGAGAACCCTGTCTCCAAAAACAAACATATACAAGAGAATGTGTGTTAGATACTGCCCCATTTTACATAGGCTTTGCGCATCTAGAGGTTGGGTCCTTGGGTCCTGACACACTAATGTCTCACAGACATCAATAATTCTGTTTTGTCAGGGTCCAAGTTGGCCTGGAATTCAAGATCATTCTGTCTGAGCCTCTCTAGTGGGGGTAAAGTGCACATCATCACACCAATGACCGTGAGCTCTGGTTGCTCTGTTGTCTACTTGTCACAGATGAACTTGACAGGACAGGCTCTTAGATCCTTACTATGAAAACACAAGACCTGATACAGTAAGCAGTGAGTCAGCCCTCTGTGGAGGGGGTTCCTATGCAGGAGCTGTAGGCTGAGGCCTGAGCTGGTGCTGGAGGAAAGCGCTCTCCATCCTGCCAGACCCCAAGTCCCCACACTCAAACAGGACCCACAGCCATCGCAGGCCCTCCCTGTGCTCCTCAGGACTTTTACAGAAACAATGAGCTCCCTGTGCCCTGGGAAGCCATGGCAGACCAAGCTGAGCAGTGCGGGACTTGTCTATCTGCACTTCGGTCATAAGCTGCTAGCCCAGTTGCTGGGCACTGGTGAAGAGGACAGCATGGTGGACACCATCTATGACAAGGTAGGGGCCTTCGGACATCCGTTCCTGCCAGGCTTGCCTGTGATTTCAGAGTTAAAACCTCACCCTGGTGGGCAGCACACAGAAAGACATGGCACTGAAGAAGTAGCCGTGAGTTGTACATCTGGGTCTGGGTCGGCAGGCAGCAGAACAGCACTGAGCCTGGTTTGGTCTTTTGAAACCTCAAAGAATCCCCCATCCCCATATGACACACTTTCTCCAACAAGGCCACACTTCCTAACCCTTCTAAAGTAGTGCCACCATTCCCCAAGGACTAAGCATTCAAATACAGACGCCTCTGGGGCCATCAGCATTCAAACCCATCAAGCATCGTTGTTCCCTCCACCTGCGTCCTGAGGGGTGGGGGGGCGGGGTGTGAGGGCATCAGAGTCTAGGAAAGGGCTCTTAGTATTTTTTTTATTTTAAGATAGGTTCTGCCGATGTTGCTCAGGCTGGTCTTGAACTTACAACTTGAGCGGTATGCTTGCTTTCCCCTCTTAAGTGCTGGGAATAGAAGTGTACAGTACACCATTCTGGAGAAGGGCTCTAGAAGCAGCATTTTCCGGTCTTTTTCCTGACACACATCATCAAAGAACAATCATCCAGGTGTGATGCCCATTTACCCAACACTGGAAAGGCTTAGACAGGAGGCTCTTGAATTCCAGGCCAACTTGGAAACCTTCCTCAAAAACAGAACTCTTGGGTATCTGAGTACACAGCCGAGGTTGCACACACTTAGGAGACACTGGGCTCAGATCCTGCCTCCCTGGATGGGCTGACAGTAAGCTCTGCCGGAAAGGAACAGATTAGAAAGCAGGCAAGTCCAGGCTCAGGCCAAACAGTACCAAGGTCAGCGCTCCTCGAGGTGCTCCCACGGGGCTCCTGTCATGCCTCAGCTCCTCATACAGCAGCCTGAGATGCTGGGGCAGCTTAGGCTTGCTTCTCCAGCATCTCTGGACTGTGGGAATGGCAAGGCTTTAGAGCCCAGGGTCAGCCTTTGTTTTCAATGCTGAGGGTTTTTTTGAGCAAGGCTTCACTAGAGCTGCCACACCCAGGAGTCCTTCAGGGCTCCCCGAGGTCAGTGCCTTTTGTGCCTATCACAACTTACTGGTGTGGATCTCGCTTCCGAGGGTGGTTTCTCATCACTATGTCACACTGGCTTTGCCCTAGAATTGAGGTACTGTTTCTTCAGGCAGATGTTGTAATTTATGGTAAATCATGACTCCAGCTCAGCCTCACAGCTCTGCTCTGGATGGCTGTCAGATACATACTTTCCCGCTTAACTGTTTGGCTCAACCATCTACTGCCTCACTAATTTGCTATGCCGCCTACCCAACCACCTCCTGGCCCAGGAATCCATCCCTGCAGGATTCTAGCAACTGAAATCCTTGTTCAAAAGTCAGTAGCCAGGCTGGAGGTTAAGAGCACGAGCTGCTCACACCGAGGGATATTGCGAAGGTGTGCTTCCATTCTGTGAAACCTAACTTCACAATGACTAATGTCGAATGCCTCTCTCCTGCCGCTGCTTTAGATGTACGAGAACTTCGTGGAGGAGGTGGACGCAGTGGACAACGGGATCCCTCAGTGGGAAGATGGAGAGCCCCGCTACGCCCTGACCACTACGCTGAGTGCCCGGGTTGCTCGGCTCAATCCCACCTGGAACCAGCCCAACCAGGACACTGAGGTAGGAGCTCAAGAAGCCCAAGTCAGAATTGCAGAAGACAAAGCAAGGAAGGTTGGTCTGTCCAAGTCCTGTGAAGTAAAATTTAAGCCAGTGCCCAAAACGTCTGTTGTTTCCCCATCTTTCCCAGGCAGGGTTCAGGCGAGCGATGGATCTGGTGCAGGAGGAGTTTCTGCAGAGACTACATTTCTACCAGCAGAGCTGGCTGCCAGCCCGGGCCGTGGTGGAGGAGGCCCTGGCCCAGCGATTCGAGGTAGGCCTGGGAGGTGGTTTTTGTGCCAGGGCCGGCCTGCGCTCTGGCCCCCCCCAGGCCTCTTGCCTCCTGCCCGAACCCTGTAGCTGCATTCTCTCCCTTTCAGGTGGACTCCAGCGGAGAGATAGTGGAGCTCACTAACGGTGGGTGCCCTTGGAAGGAGCACCTCTATCACCTAGAATCTCAGCTGTCCCCCCCAGGGAGCATCTCCTTTGTTGTCTACACTGACCAGGCCGGACAGTGGCGAGTCCAGTGTGTACCCAAGGAGCCTCATTCGTTCCAGAGCCGGTGAGGCCTGTTGTAGGGCGCCATGGTTGGGGTGGTTTCTCCTCATGAGACTCAGGATAACTACTTATAGACACCTAGGCCATACAGCAAGGCTCCTCTCTGATAGCTCATACCTTAACCCTTTATTCTAATCTACGTTTTACCACATGGCTGGTTATCTGAGCTCAGGCACCAGGCACCCATCTTCCTCACATCATGCTGGCTGAAGCACCCCAGAATCTTCTCTGCCTGCCAAAAGGCCCACCTATTTCCTGCCTCAGCCATAGGACACAGGTTTCTTGACAATTGTTGCATTCATACAATACCCAGGAGTCTCCACAGAACTACCCTACTTACCCTCAGGCCTATTTAGCATTGTTGGAGGCTGCCACCTGTTTGTGACATCTGTCTTCCCATTAGTTCCTCATGCCTCCTTTTGTTCTTACTCAGGCTGCCCCTGCCAGAGCCATGGCGGGGACTGCGGGATGGGGCCCTGGACGAAGTCAGCGGGATCCCTGGTTGCATCTTCGTCCATGCCAGTGGCTTCATTGGTGGACACCACACCCGAGAGGGTGCCCTGAACATGGCCCGTGCCACTCTTGCGCAGCGCCCAATACCTGTGCCTCTTGCAGACGCTGCAGTCCAATAAAACAGGCTTCTCTCTGACTCAGTTCCTGGCCCCAGCCCGGAAGCTTTGCAGCCTTGGAAGCACAGCGTGTCCTGTGCAGAACCCTGTGCTACACAACTCCCTACTGAGTCTCAACTTTGCTTCTCAAACCATTTGACAATTCCCTCAGGGGCCTGGAGAGATGGCTCATTGCTGCTGTGGGAGGGGCCCAGATTCGATTTCTGGCATTCACATCTACAACTCCAGCTCCACAGCATCCTTTCTGACCTCTGTGGGGTAGACACACGTGTCACGCATACATACATACAGCCAACACAAAGCAGTAAATCCTGAAAATAACCATCTGTTGGTATAATGTTCCTTTGAAATGTATACACCTTACCCTTGTTCATTCAAATGTTGACTTCTCCCCACCACTCTCTGGTTTCAATCTGGATATTGCCTTGTGATATTTACTCAAAGCATCCTGTCTCATCTTTATGTAAACAAAATAAAGCAACTAGACACAAAGTTGAGCTGGGAGGAGCCAGGGGGCAGGAAATGAGTGGGAGGAAAAAAGGCGAGAGAGAACTTGGAAGAGATCATGGAAACTGGACCTAATATATCACAAAAAGCAAGTATGATGTGGGCAATCTAAGTGTTAGGAAACTGAGGGCTTGGAGGTTTAGGAGGGAGTAACTATTGCTCAGCATTGTGTTCTAGGTTAACTAAATAAACCCAGTCTCTGTGTGGTGATTTGGTTATACAGCTGCTTAGGTTAGGACTAACGGCAGCTTTACCAGAAGTTGTATCAATAGGAAATATTAATCGTCACAACAACCATCCTAGGACTAACTTGCTCAAATGCACAAGCAGCTAGAAGGTGACAGCAGAACCGTAATGAATGGTCCTGCTCTCGTATACTGTGCCCCAGCAACATGCTAGAAGAAAATGCAGCCTGGTGAGTGAGTAGAATGCGTGACTTTATTTACAAGTGGGAATGAGGGGAGTGGGACTGGGTGGGTGGTAGTCCAGAGAGAGGGTCCGTGGGGCAGAGACAGGTGATGTCTCGGTAAACAGTGGTGCTTCATGAACAGAGCCTCCGCCTCCAGCTGGGGGCTCCTGGGCCCGGCCAAGAGCTGGACGAAAGCGTGGAAACTGTGCATTTACAAAGTACAGAGGGGTGTGGGTGATTCGGCCTGTGGACCAGCACTGCGGAGAATGAGAAAGATCTAAAGTGGCACCCTCATAGACACCATGACCCGTGGGCCTCCAGCCTGAGGACACCTTCACACAGACACACAGCCCTGCCCAATACTCACCACAGTGAGCAAGGCCCCCTTGTTAAAGGAAGGATGGAAAGCGATGAGCTGAGCCTGGGCTCCCGCTTCCCCCTGAATGATGCCACTATGGCAAAAAGAGGCAGAGGTGAGAAGCCAGCGGAGACAGGGAGTTTGTGCAGATGTGAGATGCTGTGGAGCTCAGACCCAGAGCTCTGCTCTGCACTTACCAGGGAAGTAACTCAAATACGGGGCTGTTTCGAGTTCGGAAAAGGAGGATGACAGGGTTCCCATCCTGTACCCGTGGGTTTCCTGTAAGAAATGGTCGATCAGCTACCACAGGAATGCTGGGCCCAGAAGGCAAGGCAATGAACAGGTACCCTGGTGCTACCACAATCTATTAGGCTATGGCTCAAGAAAGCCCCTCTCTGGTTGGGAGTAAAGGCCTTTAAAGGCAGCACTGGGAGGCAGAGGCAGGCGGACCTACCTGTGAGTTCTAGTCTACTCAGTGAGCTCGGTCTCAAAGAAACAAGGAAGCCCACTCATTCTCTTTATTCCTTACCTTTCATGAGCACAGCCAGACGCTCTCCACTGGGGTCCCAAACCATGGAGTGGGCCTCCCCTCCGAGCCTGTGACAGAAAGACAGGATAGTCAGTGTCTCTGTCCCACTCTCCCCGCTCCTGCCACAGCCACTCCAGCTCACCTCTCCTCTCCATCTGGGGTCTGGATTGTTGCTTCAGAAAGATCGGCCACGATCGTCGCTGACTTTGCACCTCCAACATGCCCCTCCTCTGTTCCTGTCAGGGCGGTCTCCTGTACTCCCTGCGTACCTCAGTGCGGCCACAGCTGTCCCCTCCCGCCCCTGTCCATCTGTAACCTGAAGTTAACTCACCACTTCGATCTGGGAACGACAGGGAATAAATCAGTGCTTCCCCCAGGACTGTGAACAGCAGTCGGTTTCCATCCGGACTCCAGCAGCCAGCCTAGGGGCAGAAGGAAAGGGCAGGAGGAAGGCCTCCAGGAGAGCTACATCAGGAGGGGAGCAGAGAAGGGAGCCATGCAAGGGGAACCCAGGCCTGTTCCCCTCCTCAGCCCCTCTTACCTGACAGCGCCCTGACAGAGTTGGCCACCTCTCACAAGTCCACATCTGGGCCTCCCAGACTCTGAGCCAGAGACAGAGACAACTCAGGCTCCAAGTTTGCAGTCACAGGTTGCCTCCGGAAGCCAAGTGCCTTTGTCTCGGTTCTTGGCCTCCCCTATCTTTAACCCACTCACCGAAAAACAGCTGAAGGCGTAGTAGCCAGGACCTTGCTGCCATCTGGGGACCATACCAAGTTGGTAACCCCTCCCCCTCGAAACCAAGGAAGGGGCACACAGACTTCTGTTGAGACATCCCACACCTGAGAGAGAGGGAAATGGGCACAAAACTCAAAACACTATCAGCTCACGGCAGGCTACCCTTTCCACACACAAAGGCCAGAGAAGGGGGCACAGCAAGACACCAACTGCTCAGCATGTAGACATGGTTTACGATTACACAACAGTCGGCAGTTTCCAACCTGAGGAGTCGATGAAACTCCTCCATCATATAAAACAACGACAAAGAAGGCTTGTGTCTCAACACTATGGATGGGACCAACTCACCAGAATAGCAGCATCTACAGGTGAGGCAGAGAGCAGCCGTCCCCCATTGGGGGCCCAAGCCAAGCTGGTGACTGGTGTGTGCCCAGGGTGAGACAGCACCTGGGCGCAGCCAGAGGAGGGTCTGCAGAAGCAAGCAAAAGTGCAGAGCGAAAAATGAGGGTCTGCAGGAACAAGCAAAGGGGCAGAGCGAAAAATGATACAAACATGTATCAAGGGGGCTAAAGAGAGGGAAGGCGGCTCACTGCACGCGGCTCACAACCGCCTGTGACTCCGGGGCCTCAATGCCCTCTTCTCTCTGCTGGCACCCAAACAACACAAAAGAAAAATGAAAAGCCCTACCATGATTCCATTTCCTTGCTTTGCTAGATGCCCTAATTCATGGCCTCTCATGTCAATGCTGGCTGGCAAAAATGAAGGATTATGGCGGAGGTTAAAGGGGAAGGTATATGGAAAACCTGGGATTTGCAAGGCAGGAGCCAGGATAAAAAGGCGGAAGATGCTCCTGCCAGGGTCTGAACAGGGCTGTGCTGAGAGTGAAGTCCACACTGACCTGGATGGGCTCACACCTGACACTACCTCAAACACCCAACCTCTACTTCTCTTCTCACCCAGCACCCCAACTGCCTTTGCCAGAGCATCTTCCTTGTGGGCTGTTCCACCACTGGGTGCATATCACAGAACAATACCCGCTGTGTGGCCTTCAGTGCCGTGTCGGAGTCAGCGCCCTGCCTCTTCCCTCTCCACCTGAACTCTTGAAGCCTGGTCACTGACACGACTGTACAATGAATGATAACTGTCCTTTCCAGTCAGCTCAACTTACCAGGAGCTCCCTGTCCCCACAACCTGTTCACCAGCCTTCTTTAAACACACGCTGGGCCTGCTTATGCAGCACCGTGCCCAGCCTTGACTTCCATTAGTGTAAATAATGCTATAAAAGTTCAATCTTCAGAACACACGGTGAAAGGATAGAACAACTCCCAAATTTTGTTTTCTAGGCTTGAAGTGGCGGCACACACCTTTAATCCCAGCACTCAGGAGGCACAGACAGATGAGTATCTGAGTTCAAGGCCACTGTGGTCTACAGAGTGAGTTCTAGGACAGCCAGGGCTACACAGAGAAACCCTGTCTCTAAACCAAAACCAAACCCGTCCACAGTTGTTCTCTGCCCATCACATGATAGAAGGCACACACAACACACTTTTAAACATTTTTTTTAATTATTTGAAAAGAGCAACCCAGAGAGATGGCTCGGCAGCTAAGAGTGTGTGCCTTTCTTCCCGAAGAACCAGAGTTTCCGCCCAGCATGTATGTCAGGCAAATGCTGCTGTCTGTAACTCCAGCTCCACTGGGTCAAGGCCTCCAGCCTCGGTGGGCACACCCACATACAGACACATACACACACGATCAGAAACCTTTCATTGTTTTCTGTGTGTGGCTTTGCATGCCTGCATGTCAGTGCTCAGATGTATGTGGTGCCCAGGATGGCCAGAAGAGGGCATCAGATCCCCAGACTTCTTATCCCCTGTGGAGACAAGCCATCTCCACATTTCTAAAATATTTTAAAAGGTAGCCTGCTTTTTGTTTTGTTTTTTTGTAGCACCCTTGCTGCAGGAATTGCTAATCTACTTCTCAATCAAACTTTTCTGGCTTCTCCTTAAAAAAAAAAAAAAAATCCAATTTGCTAGGAAGGGAGCTGGAGAGATGGCCAACTGGTTAAGAGCGCTGGCTGCTCTTCCAGATCCAGATTCACTTCCCAGCACCCACACAGTGGTTCACAACTGCCTGTAACTCCAATCCCAGGAGCACCGCCCTCTCTGGCCTCATTAGGCACACATGCACATGGTATTCAGACATATATGCCCGCAAAACACCCAGACATATAAAATTTAATAAAAATAAAATAAACCTCACTTTTTAAAAAGTTCCCAGGAAAGCTGGGTGTGTGGTATACTCTTAAGATCTTTTCACTTTGGAAGCAGGTGGATTTCTGTGATTTCAAGGCCACCCTGGTCTACAAAGCAAGTCCAGGACAGCCAAGGCTACACAGAGAAACCCTGTCTTGAAAAAAAAAAGAAAATCATTAAAAAAGAAAAGAGTTCAAGGCCAACCAACCCTACCTATACTGAAGTTTGAGGTCAGTGCTGCCTAATTAAACCATCTCAACACATGGCTCGGGACTACCACAGCACCAAAGTTCTGTGCCACTCTGTACAGTTAAATGACACAACAAAACACAACTCAAGACAGAATACTAACAAAAGGAGACAGGGCATCAACAGAAACACTAGTTAGATCCAAGTAATTTCTAATCGTAGCTAACAGAAATGGACAGCAGGGCAGTGGTAGCTCACTCCTTTAATCCTAGCACTCAGAACAGGGACATTTGGATGTCTGCGTTCAAGGCCAGCTTGTCTGAAGAATGAGTTCCAGGACAGCCAGGGCTATATAGAGAAACCCTGTCTCAAAAAATAATAAAAAGCAAGGGACGGTGCCAGCTTCACAGCTCTGAGAAGTTGACTGGCACAGGGTGCTGAAGCTGCCACTGAGTTGAAGGTATACCGAAACACAGCAGGCACGGTGGCACACCCCTTAATCCCAGGACAGAGGAGGCAGACGCAGGTCAAGCTCTGTGAACTCAAAACTAGCCTGGTTGACACAGCAAGCTCTAGGCCAACCAGGACTACACAGGGAGACCTTGTCAAAAAAAAAGGACACTGAAACTTAATAATTTTGTAACTTCTCTATAAAGATTAAGCTAAAATAGGGCTGGCAGGAGAGGGAAAGAGAAAGAAAGATGGAGGAGGGCACAGACAGATGGCACTAAACCCTAAAGACTGAGGTCAGCCAACCCCAGGGAACCACAGAGGACAGAGGGACCAACTCCCCAGCCTGTCGAATGTCCCCACAGACACACTGAGTAAATGTGTTTGTCCTTTTTTTAAAGACAGTTTGTCTAACAGCTCTGGCTCTCCTGAAACTCCCTTTGTAGACTAAGCTGGCCTTGAACTCAGAGATGTGCCTGCCACTGACTCCCAGTGCTGGGACTAAAGGTGTGCACCACCATGAGCAAAAACAATTTACTCTGTTTCAAGCCTCCCTTTCCTCTACTACCACCGACTACTCCCGCCCTCTCTGAGCTGTTCTCAGGTGTCATGACGTAGCTCAGGGTAGCCGAAACCTTCTGAGCTAAAGTGGTCCTGATGCCTCAGACCCCACGTAGCTGTGGCTGCAGGTACATACACAATGCTACCCTTGGCTCTTCCACATCTTATGCTGGCCAAAAGATTTTCTTATTTCTTCTTATTATTTATCTATTTATTGGAAGGCAGTGTTTTCAGACAGGATTCCTTGGTGTGGAGCCATGGCTGTCCTGGAACCCACCTCCTGAGTGCTGGGATCAAAGGCCTGTGCCACCAACACTTGCTGGCTGTACCAAATTTAGAGTCTGCACCCGCCCCTTGTCCTACTTAGCACCTCTAACAGCTTACAACCCACAGATATGTCCTGCTATACTCCCAGGGGCCTCTAAGTCTGTCCCACTGTCCAGACAGAGCATCTTAGGGTCTGACCTTAGGTCTGCCTCTCCGACAGCCCTGGGAAGTGATGGGAGGAGGATAACTTGCAGACACCCATGGGCCCTGTCACAACCCTCACTTAGGTCAGGCCAGGCTGCCAGGACTCACCTTGTGGATAAGGAGGTGGGGTCCAGGGTCCAGATGAGAATACAGCTCTGGCATGCCACAGCCAAGATGGAGGCACTAAGGGGCTTCCAGGCCAGTGCTGCCACATTCCGCTGTAGACGGTGCTTCAGGGAAGGAACAATAGTGCTAAGGTAAAAAGGTAGGAAACTGAGTCAAAGCAGGGACACTGAGCTCAGAAAAATCTGAGTCCAATCAGAAGATTAAACAAGAGGCTAGAGAGATGGCTCAGTGGTTAACAGCACTGGCTGATCTTCCAAAGGGCATGGGTTCAATTCTCAGCACCCACATGACAGCTCCCAACTGTCTGTCCCTCCAATTCCAGGAGTTATGTTGCCCTCTTCTGGCCTCCACAGGTACTGCATGCAGGTATACATGCAGACAAAACAACACATAAACAAGAAAATTTTTTAAATGGTAAAAACAGGCTGCCTGTGAGGGCATACACTGTGATGGCCTATGCTGTGATGGTGCACGCGTTTAATCCCAGCCCTCAGGAGGCAGGTGCAGGAAGATCTCTGAGTCTGAGACCAGCCTGGTCTACAGAGCAACTGCCAGGGCTACACAGAGAAGCCTGCCTCAAAATAAATGAATGAATGGAAGGGAGGGAGGGAGGGAGGGAGGGAGAAAGAAAACTGACTCGGCAGTTAAGAGCACTGCCTGCTCCTCTATAGAGGACCCAGGTCCAATCCCTAGCACCTGTAACCCCCCTGCCACGCACATGGTCCACATACATATGTGTGCAAACACCCGGACACATAAAAGAAAATGAACCTTAGGAGAAAAAGGGAAAAGAAAAAACAGGCAGACGACATCTAATCCAGGGCCTAAAGATGTAGCTCAGAGGTAAGCCTAGTACTTTGCCTGTACAAAGCCAGGTCCTGGCTCAGGAAAAACAAGGGAGAAAGTAGTCCTGGCAGGGGCTGGTCAGGAGCACGGATATTGTAAGAGAGCAGAAGGGAAAGGTTAGGCATACATGGGACGTCATGGCGCACATCTTTAATGCCAGCGTTTGGGAGGCAGAGGCAGTAGAGATTCTCAGAAAAAAACCCCTCAGCTGTAGAAAGGTCACATAGGAAAGCAGGCAGGGAGACCAGCCCTGCCCTGCTCACGGCCCACCTCGGCCCACCCCACACACCTGTTGGCATTATACACTCGAATGGAGTCGTCCAGCAGGGCCACTGCAAACTTGTTGGTGTGCGGGTGCCATGCGAAGGCTCGGAGGCAGCAGCTAGCCCTGTGGTAGGAATGAGCATTAAGGTACACAGCAGCCCAGCATCTCAGCCTCTTCCACACGGGGAAAGGGTGTTCAGATTCTTTTGTCCCTTCTGAGGGCGGGGAAGGGTGTCTCAGGGCTTTTGCCACAGTAGTAAGACACCACAGCTGAAAGCAACATGGGAGGAAAGGACTGACTTCATCTCACAGCTCCAAGTCCATCCAGGCAGGTCAAGGACTGACGAAGACAGGCTATGGCTACTGCCTCGTCTTTCTTTCTTCCTGGGGAGTGGGGGGGGGTAATAAGGTTTGAGGGCTTTTTGTTTTGTTTTTGAAAGTGTCTCACTATATACGTATAGCTGTCCATAAATCACCATGTTGACCACGCTGGCCTCTAACTCAAGAGATCCACCTGCCTCTGCCTCCCAGCACTGGGACTAAAGTTGTACGCCACTATTTCAGATTTCAGTCTGTTTTTTTCCTGTTTGGTTTTTCCAGACAGGGTCTCTCTGTGTAGCTTTGTCTGTCTTAAGCTCGCTTTGTAAACCAGGATGGCCTCTAACTCAAGAGACCCGCCTGCCTCTGCCTCCCCCAGTGCTGGGGTCACAGGCGTGCACCACCGCACCAGGTTCAGTCTGCTTTCTTACAGCACCTACGACCAGTAAGCTGGGCCTTCCCACATCAACATTAACCAAGAGCACATCGGCACAGACCTGCCCATAGGTTTCCTCTTTCCAAATGACTCTAGTCTGTGTCAAGCTGACACAAAACCGGCAGAGCAGGGGGACAACCTTGACGGCTCTCTCCTCAGAGCACCTTTCCCAGCTCAGGACTTGGCACCTCAGGCACCAGAGCTTGTGCACTCACCAGTTAGTTACTTGGGCAAATTCAGCGATCAGATCTTCACTCCTGAGCTGTAAGAACAGCAGAAAACATGAGAGGAACTCACCCACTCAGCACCCTACCCTCTGAGTCCAGCCCTGCTACAAAGGAAGGGGGGAGGGGTCAAACTTACAGACAGGTGTGGGAACAGGGAGCCGTGCAGGGAGGAGGCGCATCGGCAGACGGCCAGGGCCCAGCTGCAGGCTGTCTTCACCCACTCAAACACTGTGGGGTGAAAGAGACTGGGAACAGCGCTCATAGCGCTGTCACTAGTCATGCTCCTAGGTGAAGAGTGTCAAAACTCTTCAGCCCTGTGCCCAGCAATGAATGGGTTTGGATACCAGAACCTGCTCTGGGTGCTTGGGCACTCAGAAGAAAGGGTGAAAGAAAAACGCAGGCGGAGGGGAGAGGCTGGGAAATGGGTGTTGGGGTGAATAAGGGAAAATATGGAGAGGGGCAGGCTGACAAGAGGAGGGACCATGGGGAACACCTACCTTCTTCCTCTGAATTTGCAATTTCATTCAGGACTCCAAAAAGGCCCATATCCCGCCTCATGGGAGAAAAAGATAAAGAATTACTCTATCCTGTCGCAAGTCTTGACAGGTTTCATTTATTCAACAAACACACATTAAGGAGGGTTGGAGTGTGTGGGGCTCAGCAGGTAGAGGACCTGCCTAGCATGAATAAAGCCCTGGGTTCAAGCCCTACCAGCACATAAAATCAGATGTGGTAGCACATGCCTGTGATCCAAACACTGAGAAGGTATCTGGAAGGATTACAAGTTCAAGATCCTTAGCAACAGAGGAAGAATGAGGCCAGCTTGGGCTATATGAGACATTACCTATTATTTAAAAAAAAAAAAAAAAAAAAAAGGAAGCCAGATGGTAGGATTAGATGGCTCACCCCTCTAAGCCCAGCACTTGGGGGGGAGAGGTAAGAGGGTCTCTGTGAGTTTCAGACCAGCCTGGTCTACAGATCTAGTTCCAGGTCAACCAGAGCTATTACGCAGAGAAACCTTATCTCAAAAACCCAGAAAAATTAAAAGAAACTACTTAAGGGCTTCTCAGAAAAAAAAAAAGCTGAAGTAGCCTGAATTTGTCAGAGACAGAAGAGACAAATTTGAGAAACATAGGAAGCAAAATACACAGATCTGGGGAAGAATTAAGATATGAGTGAGTCTAAGAGTAACATTCTGAGAAACACCTGGTGATAATTATGTCAGCAAATGTGTCTATAGAGAGTGAGGCCCTGGGCCTGCTGCTTCCATAGTCCAATCGCCACAATCCTATTGCACAGTTTCTCTGTTTGGTCTGCTTTTTGGTTTGGTTGTTTTGAGACAGAGTCTCACATAATCCCTGCTGAGCTCAACCTTGTTCCATAGTCAAGAATGACATAAACTTTGGCCCTCCTGCCTAAGGTTGGGATTACCAGCGCTACTCCCAGTGTCCTGTGGTGCTAGTGACTGATCTAGGGCTCCCTGCACTCGTCCAATTGAGCTCCGTCCCAAGTCATGCATGACAACTTTGATAAAGGATGACTGGCAACAGCTCACAAAGTAACAAATGGACACAACTGATGAACCCAGCAACCCAGGGACCCTGCTGACAGACAATGGTGACAGCAGACATGCCAGGAAATGCCTCTAAGTGCTCCTGCATCTATTTAGTCACCACACTGTAAAGGGTTTGTTTCAGAACACAGTCATTAAGTAACTTTTCCAAGGCTACACAGCTGAAAATGATAGTCAGAAAGGGGGTAACACAGCTTCAACTCCTAATACAGGTGGACCAATGCAACCTTTTCCTAACTTTCCTGAGCTTCAGATAAAAGCCCAGAATGAATAATGCACGGCATAAGATGGGTGCTGGAAGCAGGTCTGCAAAACAGAGCCAAACCTTAGGGACAAACGAAGCCTCCGGCAAAGCCTTCACTTTCACAATACGCACAGATCATCTAATATGATCTGTGGTAATATGAAGACACAGATATTAATATTAATATTAGGCAGCCTTCTCAAGAGCAGCCCAAAGCAGAGGCGTAGTGACGCCATTCGTCCAGGCTCTGGAGCCCACGGCCTGGGTAACCCTTTACCATGCCTCACCATACATTGATGCACCTCTTCCATACTTGCTCCCGGTGCTGGATGAAGGCAGTCCTTGTGCCGTGGTCCAGCCTCCCAGGGGCTTTTAGGGGATCCTTGGTCAGGTGTAGCACAGGAAGGTTGATCCACTATACCTCAGAAATGGGGGAGACAGTCAGTGTCCTCCCCAAATTTCACCAGAACTCCCAGCCATCTCCAAATTTTGGCTGGACTAGGCAAAATGGACACGGCCCCATTTCCCATATCCGCAAATGGAACACTTGTGAGGCAGAAAAACCAGTTTTGGCCCTTATCTGCAAACCCCAATCGTTTTTCACGGGGCTGACATTAGAAAAGCCCTGATTGAGAGCATCCTCCATCTTTTCTCTACCCCTTCTACAGCCTCCTCGCATGCCCTGGCATCCCTTACAAGCCAACACCAGCCAAAACACAGCTGGTTCTCTCTAGTCTCGCGTGGGGACCAAGCCGTTTCCAATCTGCGAGCCCCGCCGCGTCGCCCCTGCACGGAGCCCCACTTTGCGCGGCCTGCATCCCCACCCGGACCACCTGGCCCCGGAAGTCGGGAGGCGGGCTCTCGTAGCTGTCGCCGGTCACCAGCTCGTTGTTGTGCTCGTACAGGGTGACCTGACCCCTCGGCGGCGGCGGAGGGAACAAGCCCAGGGAGCACATCGCGCCCGTCCGGAGGCCGTATGGAACGGACAGGCTGCCCCAACTCAGTTCCCGGGCTAGATTCGTACGCGGACGGGAAGTCGCAAGGGACAAACGGCTGCGCGAAGCTCAGCGGAAGTGCAGGGGAGCGGACTTCCGGAACTTCCTGGCGCGCCTCCTTGCGGACAGAACGGGCACGGCGCTGACGCGTCCAAGGTCCAGCCTGTGCTCAAGAGGCCCGCGGTTAGGTTTTGGTTTGTTTCCCGGAGGACTACTGTTTTTTCCAACTCCGAATCCCCAGCAACGGCTCCCACTCACTTACTTAGTACGGAAAAGGCCAAAAATAAGCCAGGTTTAGGAAAGTACCTAATTAAACCGCCCAGCGGCCGTGAATAGCCCTCAGGAAAATACAGACTGTCATCCTGTCACTGCAAGGACTTTAGCAGACAGTGCTGAGCCTGCTGAACCCAGAGCCACAGACAGGGTAAGGAATCCTGAAAGAGAAAGACGACACTGGAAAAACAGCATTTCCTGCGTCCAGTACTATAAGCGCTTTCATTATCCTTATAAAAACCCCTGAAGTGCACCGTTCACCTACGCAGCAAAGGGACGCAGGTTGGACCTGAGAATGCACAAACCACACACTGGCAGGGTAGGTTGGCCCGAGGCTGTTAATGCCTGCAGGATGTGGAGAATTGGAGAAGGGGGAACGAGGTCAGCGCAGCCTACACGACTCGAAATCTCAGTGACTCCTGTCTGTAATCCCAGCGCAGGGGAGGTGGACGCAGAGGATCCAAAGTTCAAGGTCCACTTCATAGTTCTCTTCCAGCTTGAAATGCATACTGTCTTGTCTTTGTTTTGTTTGGGCTTTGCTTTGGTGCTTTGAGGCAGGGCTATGTTGATCTGGCTAGACTGGAACTTCCTATGTGGACCTTCCTGGCCTCAAACCCATAGAGATCTGCCCACCTCTGTCTCCCAAGTGTTTAGCTTAAAGATGTAGCATTATGCCCTCCTGAGACCCTAAGGGGTGGGGGAAAAGGAGGGAGAGAGAACCAGAGAAGAATGGGAGATGAGGTAATTGGTTACTTTTGTCAACTTGATCTAGAGATGGTTAGATGGTTTAATTTAATTCTGATCAGTGATTCTAATCAGCCTGAACATTGGGAGGGAAGTGGCGAGCATGTGAGATCACCTTCCTGTGATGCCTTCCTCTGCTTCCTGGCCACCATGAATAAGCAACCGTTTCCACCTGCTCCTGCCACGTGGTGCTCTCCCTCATCTGAAGCCCAAAGAAATGACTCACCTAACCTTAAACCTCTGAGGCTCAGTCTGACCTTCCTCCCTTTAAAGCATTTTTGTCAGCCAGGTGGTGGTGCATGACTTTAATCCCAGCCCTCAGGGAGACAGAGGCAGGCAGACGGATGTGAGTTCGAGGCCAGCCTGACCTACAAAGTGACTACACAGAGAAACTGTCTTGAAAAAAAAAATCATTTTTGTGGAGGTGCCACTGCATGTGTGCCTGTAACAAACCACACATGTGTGGTGTATATTGTGTTTTTCCTGTCTGGGTCTATGTGCACTCATGCAGGAAGTGTCCGCAGAGGCCAGGAGAAGACCTGGAGTTACAGGTTGCTATGAACCCATCATGTAGATGCTGGAAAAAGAACCAGGTCCTCTGCAAGAGCAGTAAGTGCTCTTAGCCAGTGAGCTGTTCCTCCAGCCCCAAAGAACTTTTTTTTAAAAGACAGGGTTTCTCTATGTAGCTCTGGCCTCAGACTTGCAGAGATCCATCTGTCTCAGCCTCCTGACTGCTAAGAATTACAGTGATGATTAACCTTGACTGTCAACTAGTACACAGTGAATTTAAGAGATTAGTAGACACAAAACCCTGTCTCAAAAAGAAAAAAGAAAGAGAAAAAAAAAATCAAAGCAGAGGTTAAGAGCACTGTCTGTTCTTCCAGAGGTCCTGAGTTCAGTTCCCACCAAGCACAGGGTGGTTCCCAACCATCTATAGTGAGATATGGTGCCCTCTGCTGGCGAGCAGGCATAATGCAGGCAGAGCACTGTAGACATAATAATAAAGTCAAAGCTGTGTTCCGCAGGGGCCCCACAGCCCGCCCCGCCCGCCCCACAGTTCGTCCTTCTAGCCTCACTGAAGAACGGTGAGGGCAATAACAGAATTCTGTTTCTGCTGCCCTGCGCATCTGTGTCTGCCTTGCCTTTCTATGTAAACGGTCCTTCCAGAGATGTTGCCAGGTCCGAGGATAAAGATGTTCAGAGGGTGCCTGCAGGTACCCTTTCTGAGGAAAGGTTTGCCTCTTTCCTTCTGCCCTGTTTCACTGGAACAGCATCTCACTGTGCGGTCTTGGCAGGCTGGGGGTTCGCTGTGGTTGTTCTTCAACTCACACAGCGCTGCCTTCCTCTGTCAGAGTGCTGGGATTAGAGTCCTGTGCTACCACACTGGACTTGCCTCTAACCTTGTACTCCTCAAATGTTAAGGGATGTTGGAGTCGCTTGAGATTTTCTCTTTTTTTAATTTTTTAATAAATTTGCTGATGGAGCAGAAGAAGTGGCTCAGCAGTTAAGAACATTTGGTGCTCTTCTAGACTGGCACTCTGTTCCAGAATTTACATCAGGCAGCTCACAGCCTCCTGGAACTCTACTCCAAAGGATTCAACACGTAAAATAAAAATAAGTGAATCTTTAAACACTTTGCTGGGCATGATAGCACATGCCCTTAATTCTAACACTCAAGAGGCAGAGGTCAGCTTCACGTACATATCCAGTTTCAGGACATCCAGGGCTACATAGATCATTTCTCAAAAAAAAAAAAAAAACAGTTATTTTATTATTGTTCTCTCTCTCTCTCTGGGGGAAGCCCTATCAAAAATAATTAAAACAAAAAATTTTTTGAAGATTCTAGGCTCTCAAAATTACAGTTCCAGAGAATCCTCAGATATAACTCTGCTACCAATGTTGGTGTGTAGCTCTGAAGCCGGGCTAACTCGTCTGTGAAGTCACTTAACGGGCACCTGACTAGGAAAGCTCCCCAAGATATTGTTGCCTGCAGCATCCAGCACCTCCGGGTGAAGGCGGCCCTCACGCCCTTCCGTCAGCCTCGGGTGGTTATCTGCTGGGCGTTTGACTCAGCCTTTAAAGTGTGCCCTCGTTCGAGCACGGTCCTCGTCTTCCACGCTGCTGACTGAACGTTTTTTAAAACAGTTTTTACATTTGCGGGTTCTAGGGAGGCCAAAGTCCAGGCCTAGTGTGCTGCCCCACTAGAGGGCGCGTCTGCCCGGGCGGCGCAGCGCCCACGGCCCCGGGGCAGCCACCCGGCGTAGGTCAGCGCCGCTCCTCCTGCGACCCGAGCGGGAAACCCCGGGCAGGCCAAGCCGCGGCCGGAGACTTCTCAGAGGCCCCCCCGCTCCGGGGGCATCGCCGGAGCCTGAGCTCGCCCTCCGGAGCCGGGCGGCCGGGCCGGTAACCAGGCGCACATGGCCCGCCCGGCCTGTTTGTCCTGGCGTCGCGCCGCCGCTATTTGAGGCGGTTTTTATCTCCAGAAACCAGCAAAACCCCAAGCCGAGTCTGCAAGATGAAAGGGGCCGAGGGGCCTGGGAGGGGAGGACCACGAGGCTGCGGCGGGCGGGCGCTGGCACCGGACAGGCGGAGCCTGCGAGGCGACAGCCGCCCCTGGGGGGTTCCCGTGCGCCCCGAGACCCGGGGCCGCCCTCGCCTCCGCCTGTGGGTGTGCGTCCCGGCGCCCCCGGGTCTCCGCCGACACAGCCCCCGGGCCGCTCCACAAATCTTCGGAACTCCGGTTCCCTCCAAGCGCCTCGGAAGCGGCGTACCCTGCCGGAGGGCTGGGTACCTCGCACCTGGGCAACGGGGGTGGTGTCGGCCCCGCGCCTGCGCGCCGGCAGCGAGGTGGGCCCGGTCCGGGCGCCCTCTGCACCCGCTGGGCCCAGCGGGGGAGCCTGGGGGCGGCGGCCGCACAAAGCCCTATTGTGGCTCGGGACCGCCGCCACAGAGTGGCTTTTGTTCTTCCACTGACTCCGAGGCAGGCACGGCTGATTGCAGGCCCCGGGCAGGGGGTGGGTAGGTGCCAGGCGAGTCAGCCAGCCGGGAGGTTCGCCACGCCGTGCTCGTCCACACCGTGAGCGCACTTCTGATGCTCCGACCAGGGTCTGTGGCACCGACCGAGAGAAGGCCCTGGCAGAAGCCTTAGACGCCTGAAAGTTCAACTGGTTAGACTGGGTCCCACCTTCCTTTTTGAACTGAGTGGAGCCCAGCAGCACCGGATTAAATACCTCCCGCGGGAAGTCCCCGCTTCGCTAAAGAAATGTCCTGTAGCCCAGCCATCTCCCTCCTCCACCGCCTTTCTCACCAGACACAACGTCAAATCGAACTTTTATTTATTAAATTAAAAAAAGAAAGACTCCACAAGGGGATGATCCTTTCAGCGATGTTTCTCTTCCCAGAATCCACTGCTTTTCCCTCTATCTTGGGGCCTAGAAGGAGCAGAGGACAGAAGAGGAAGATCCAAAAGTCTCAGGAAAGGCATTCAAAGGCACAAGCGGCTTTAAAAGTCACTGGAAAGGAGAGGAAACTCCTAAATTGGGGGTCTGTGGCTGTACCCCCAAATCAGTTTAGGAACCTCTGTCCTGCTATAAATTCTTTCTCGTGGCTTCTAGGCACCAGGCCTTGCACATAGTAGGCGTTCAATAAATACTTGATTTATTTGAATTTGATCCCAGAGAAAGCCTTTCCCCACCTATTTTTCAGGAGGGGCACCTCCAAACCAAAGTCCTCCTGTCAGGTGGGCTGTCCCCCAAAGAGCATGTTTAAGCGGCAGCGGCGAGCGCTCCATAACCATGACAGCAGGGGCTAGCCTAATGAGGTCACAGGGCATATTCCGGCCCTCGCCTCCTCAGGACATGAAGTTTCACAGCTTCTGGCTGGGGCTGGAACTCCACTGAGAAAGAGACCGCCGTTATGAACAAGATCTCCACTATGGTTTTGTACAGAGATGCACTCGACTAGAACTTCCTTAGCCAAAAATAAAAAATGGATCCCTTTCCCTTTCCAGCTCATTCTACCTGACCCGTCATGATAACTTAGATAAATAGAATTATTATTATTACTATTCTTTACTCCTGGTGCTTAGGGGTTAAGTACTCAAGGCTAGGGCAGCCTCCTTGACCCTGGGGTCACCCCATCATTGGGATCAGATCCCCACCGGTCTGCCCGTTCTTGGCACTCTGCTCACAGCCAGGTTACTAACACCAATCTCCCTAACGCCCGGTTCCTAACGAAGAACCCACCAGGGGGCAATAAATTATCATCATCATCATCATCATCATCATTGTGTTTGTTAGGAAAAAAAAACTCAAGGGAATGGAAAGCAGAGGGCGGGCGGGGAGGGGGGTGTCGGGAAAACAGCCTGGGAGCTGCGGGAAAGTGGCAAATGAGGTTGGGGGGCAGAAAGAATAGATGGCAAAGTTAATGAGGATAAAGTGATGGGAGCCCAAATGGAAGGAGGGTGCGGGGAGCTGTGAATGAATAGCGGCAGAGAGAAGGTTTAGGAGGCTGGTGCACAGGAAGTAGGCACAGGCAGTGGCCTGAGAGGAGGCTGCTAAGTCTGGTGACAGAGGGAGAAAAGGAGATGGCCTGGGGGAAGACAGAGAAGTACAGCATGCGTAGGAAAGAGGGAGGGCAAGCAGTGGTCCACCGCACCGAGAGAGCCCGGCGACAGACCCCGGAGCTGCGGCCGTCCCCGGGAGCAGCTCAGATCTCTAGCAGGCTGCTCTGCTCCGGGCTGCCTCCGGGGGCTTTTTCTGGGGGCGCGGGCGAGGGGGAAGGCCGGGGCGGCTGAGTGTCTTCTTCGACGCTGCGGCCCTCCCCGAGCTCCTTGGGGCCGCTTGGGGGCGGCCCGGGCCCCGGCTCCCCGTGGGTGCGCTGGTGTTTGCTCAAGTGGTCGCTCCGCGTAAAGCGCTTGGAGCAGAGCAGGCAGGTGAACTTCTTCTCCCGGGTGTGCGTACGCACGTGGCGCTCCAGCTCGTCCGAGCGGGTGAACCTCTTGCCGCAGAAAAGCCAGTTGCAGACGAACGGCCGCTCGCCCGTGTGCCAGCGCAGGTGGGCTTTGAGATGCGAGGCCTTGCCGTATACCTTGCCGCAGCCGGGGATGTGGCAGCTGTGGATGGGCTTCTTCCGGAGCCCGGCTGCCGCCGCCCCCAACCGCTCTAACTCCTGGCAGTTGGGGCAGTCGCAGGTAGACCTGCCTGCCCCGCTGCCCGTGAACCCACCGCTGCCCCCCGTGCCTGCCCCCCGAGGGCCTTTTCCTGCACCGCTCCCCTCCAGCTGCCCGCTATTGCCAACTGCCTTGGGCTTGTAGACATCTTGGGGTAGGACATGCTGGGGCCCTGGTTGTAAGAGGTGGGGTGCTGGGTAGGGAGCTGGATTAAGGGGAGCAAAGTCAGATGGGTAAGTAGGCAGCTGGGGGTTCAGTGGAGACTGGGCAGGGCCTGTGGACAGTGTCCCTTGCAGCCCATCACCCTGGGCCTGCCCACCACCTAGCCAGTTGCCCCCAGGGTGCACATCCCACCAAGGAGTGGGTGTGTTGCCCGGACCTGGTGAGATGCCTGCGTGGATGCCTGCCTTGTACCAGGAGCCATAGGGGTGTGCCATATCCAGGGAGGTGTAGACACTAGGCAGGCAGTCGGAGGAGCTGTGCCCCTTGGGCACTAGTAGCCCAGGGTCTTGGGCGCCGGTCGGCCCAGGGAATGAGTGGGGAAAGGGTGGGTAGTCGTTGGCATAGCCAGCGGCAGGGGCTGGGGGACTGCCTGTGGGTGAGAGGAGTCCATTGGTTCCTGAAAAGGGAGCTGGGTAGGCATCCCCCATGGTTTTGGCGGCTGAAAGGTCAGAGTACGGCTTCTTTGTGCCTCCTTTTCCCAGCGTTGTTGAGTCCCGCAGAGGGCTGGAGCCACCAAATTTGCTGCAAGCTGCTGTCAGCATGGCCAGCGGACTGGAGCCATAGTGAGCTTCTTCCTGTGGAGAGAGGCAGAGTGAAGGACAGACCTCCAGACAAGAGCCCAGAGGTGAGGGCTAAGGGTTAGGAGGGGAAGAGTGGCGGCCAGCCTGATGCTCCAGCGGGGCTGACAGGAGGGAGAGCCCATGGTGGAGCCAAGCGGGCACAAATGTCTCTGAAAAGCTGATTAAAGCAGCAGCTGGCTGAGGTCAGATTCAGGGCCTGGACCCGAAGGAAAGTACATTTGAAGCGGACAGAAGCCAAGCTATGGCCAGGGCCTAAAAAAAAAAAAGTTGGCCCTCCAAGAAGAGCCCGGCCTGGGCAGCACACACTTATAAACCTGGCACTTAGGAGGTGGAGCTAAGATCTCTGTGAGTGCAAGGCCAGCATGGTCTGCATGGTAAGTTCCAGAACAGTCAGGGCTGTGTAGACAGACTCTGCCTCAAAAACAAACAAGCAAACAAAAAGCCTAGCTCCTCAGGAGGCTGGGGCAGGAGAGTCGCTGGAGCCAGCTTGGCAAGCAAGAACACCTTATTCTGTAACCTCTCCAGAGACTACTGTGGGGCACAGACAGAGCAGCAGTCCTGAGCACACTATCTGATGCCATTCCAGATTTTCCTGACTTCCCCTCATTTCATCTCTGACCTCTGTTTTCAGCTTCTGATTAAGGAGCCGATGCCTCATCTCCCTGAGGTCAAGCCCACACATCTCTACTGAAGAATCTCTTGGCATGGACTTCTGGACCTGGGAAGCCAGGATAGGACAGCAGAGACACTGGGACATTGAGAGGGAACAGGGCCTCAGCCAAGCCTGGACTGTGGTGAGGCAAGAATGTCTTTTAAGCAGGCACTGGACGCCCCCTACTTTGTGGTACTAGCTAGTATCCCTTTGGGCAGTAGAAGAGTACAAAGTTCTCAAGACTTTCTGAGAAGGGAGCCAGTTACCCTACACTGTGTCTCAGTGTCTCCTAATATAGGGTATATGAGGTTGGTCTGCACCTTACCATTCAAGTGCAGTGAATGAAGGAAAGTAGGAAGTGGGTTGGGGGGGGGGGGCTCTTTTCGAACACAGAGGTAGTCAGGCAGTGGTGGTGCACACCTTTAGTCCCAGCACTGGGGAGGCAGAGGCAGGTGGAATCTATGAGTTCAAGGCCAACCTGGTCTACAGAGCAAGTTCTAGGACAGTCAGGGCTACATAGAGAAACCTTGTCTCAAAAAACTAAAACATAGAAAAGAAGGAAGTGTCTCCTTGGTGCCTACCACGCTGCTATGACCAATCTGACACCCTCAGGACCACCGTTCCTCAGAAGCCCCCGTGCCCTCCTTACGTCAGAGTCACAACCTCTTGGGAAGAAACACAGCATCCTTGGCTAGAATGTGCAAGGTCCTGGGTTCAACCAAATCAGCTCCCAAAAAGAAGAGAAAATAGATGTCCTCCAAAGGCATGAGCCCATGGGACCAGCGACGCTCGTGGGATGCAGGCATTTGCCACCAAGCCCTGTGACCTAAATTCAACCCAACAACCCACACTGTGGAAGGTGGGAACTCCCACAAAGCTGTCCTCTGCCTTCCTCACAGGCTATGACATGGCATTCATATAAATACACCCTTCACTCTCTGTCTGTCTCTCTCTCTCTCTCTCTGTGTATACTGAACATTTTTTAAAGGCTAGCCATTGGGGGTGGAGGGATGGCTTGGCAGTTAAGAGCACTACTGTTTTTCTGGAGACCTGGGGTTAGGTTCCCAGCATACACAGGGCAGCTCAGAATCGTGTTACTCTAGTTCTGAGTGGCCCAACTCCCTCTCTCTCCACAGGCACCCAGAACACACATGCTGCACATACATACATTTAGGCCCATACACATAAGATGTGGTGGTGCATGTCTTTAATCCCAGCACTGGAGAGGAGAGGCAGAGAGAGCTCTGAGTTCGAGGCCAGCCTGGTCTACAGAGTGAATTCCAGGACAGCCAGGGCTACACAGAGAAAACCTGGAGAGATGGCTCAGAGGTTAAGAGCACTGGCTGCTCTTCCAGAGGTCCTGAGTTCAATTCCCAGCAACCACATGGTGGCTTGTAACCATGAGATCTGGTGCCCTCTTCTGGCACACAGGTATACATGCAGATAGAGCCCTCATACATAAAATAAATAAAATCTTTAAAGGAAAGGAAAAGAAAGTTGTCTAATTGTCTGGTGTCTTCCTAGTAAAACATATAAAGGAGACAGGAATTCTCAGACCAGCCTACTGGCTCCTAATGTGTCTATGATGTGGTCCAAATCCTAGAGGTGAGGCTGGGGTTTCAAGGTTTCAGTGAAAGTGCATGCAGTCACTGCTCCTGTACTGCACCCCTGCGTACAGGGGTGTGTCTCTCTCTCTGTCTCTGTCTCTCTCTCTTTCTGAGGTCCTGTGGACTCCCAAACATAAGCCACCAAAGCCTTCTCCCTCAGGACCCTCCTGGGCTCTCCCAGCACTGGTTTTACTGGAGCCTGTAATGGAGGAGGAAGAGCTGGGTGACAGGAGTCAAGTCTTAGCCTGAAGGAGAGGTAGCAACACGGGAGTTCAAGGACACATGGAGCCCCAAAAACATGACCCACAAAGGACACGGAGCCTGAGGAACTGCCACGCAAAGCTCCACAGAGGAGGAGGGCCCACAAAGGGAGAAGCTCGCACTAAGAGGAAGAGATGGACAGGAAAGTTAAAAGACAAAAGGGAGGGAGAGCGAGGAAAGCAGAATAAACAAAGAGGTGGTCAGAGGGCCTGGGCCAGGAAAGGGAAGGAAAACACAGGAAAAGAGAGGAGGTGAAGGAGGAGGGAGGAGGAAGGCGTTCACTTCCCACCCAAGAGAAGCCCACCATGGTGATGGGTCCCAGAAAACCCCCAGACCAGGCCACTCCTCCCTCCCTCCCCCTCCCTGTTAGCTGCCACCCCCTCCCCCTCTGCCCAGCATGGCCCTGCTGGGCTCCAGCTCCGGTGGCTTCCCTGCGGTCGGTTTATTTTTAAAAACGCCGACGCGGTCCCCCGCCTGCCCGGCCCTCACACTGTGGCCACAAGGGCCTCAGCCAAGCCCTGGGACCCCACCCAGCTGTGGGGAAGCAGGGAGGGGTGAAAGAAGACAGCCAACCCCAGGCTAACATGAGACCCCGAGTTTGGGGAGCAAGGCCACCTGGGCCCCAAAGTACTGGCGTACTCTGGGAGCCAAGCACTGGAGGCTAAGTTCTCTTGCATCCTCAGTTTCCTCTTCTGGCTGATTGCTCTCTCTGAGAGCTGAGGGGAGCTTCAGGGCTCTGAGCATGTGCCCCTATATCTGAGCATACATATGTATCACCTTGTAGAAACCAGGATACCCACTCTCCAGTTTCCAGTTCCATACATACCCCACTCCACCACCCTTTAAAATAAAAAGTTTAGCCATTCTGGTGGCCCACGCCCTTAATCCCTTCACTCAGAAGCAAGTGGATCTCTGTGAGTTTGTATAGCGAGTTCCAGGCCAGTCAAAGCTTCATAGTGAGACACTGTCTCAAAAGCAAAAATTAGAAGGGTGTGGTGGCGCACATCTTTAATCCCAGCACTCAGGAGGCAGAGGCAGGCAGATCTCTCCAAGTTTGAGGCCATCCTGGTCTACAAAGTGAGTCCAGGACAGTCAAGGCTACACAGAGAAACCCTGTTTTGAGAAAACAAAACAAAACAAAGAAACTAAATTAGCCAAGTCAGGCAGTGGTGGTGCAGGCCTTTAGTCCCAGTGTTTCGGAGGCAGAGGCAGTCAAATCTCTGAATTTGAGGCCAGCTTGATCTATAGAGCAAGTTTCAGGACAGCCAGGGGTACACAGAGAAACCCTGTCTCAAAAAGGAAGGAAGGAAGGAGGAAGGGAGAGAGGAAGAAAGAGAAGAAGGAAGGAAGGAGGGAGGGAAATGGATGGAAGGTTTAGCATACTGAAATAGTAGTCTGTAAAGAAAGGTCATGCCAGCAGCTGTCTCAGTTGGTTTTTGCTGTGGTGTCAAGTGAGTCAAGGGGACCCCTCTTTCCAAGCCCCTCCAAGTGGAAATGCTCCCTATACATAGCAGGCTGGGACCCCACATATGTTGAGCACCCGAGGTCCCTGTTCCTAATTCCCAGTGTTCTTCCAAATTTCTTCTTCACGCAGCTTTACAGTTTTTACAATTGTATTTTCTTTTTAATGAGCATCTTTTAGCATGCTAGGAACTGAATGCTAAAGGTCTCTTCCATGCTGAGCAGCCACTCCAGCCCCGAGCTGTATCTGACTCTAGCTCAGGGTTCCCAGTTCCTTGCCCAGTGTCCTTTCCCACCGATCTCTCTCTCTTCCCTGGTCCTCTCTCGGTTCGGCCAAGTGTCTTATCCCCAGCAGCTGCTTTGCTCTTTGAATCCCTGGTTTCTCCCACTGCTGAAGAACTCACCTCTACCGTGCAGAGGGATTCCAAAGGCATTAGGAGGAGATAAGGAGTCCAGGACCCCAAAAACTAGGTAAAAGAAATGGGGAGACTGCCTGACATGGTAGCATGCTTTTAATCCCAGCACTTGGGGTGGGGGGTGGAAGGAGGCAGAGCTCTGTGAGTTTGAGGCCAGGTGTGTTCTACATAGCAAGTTCCAGGACAGCTAGAGTTATGAAGAAATACACTGTCTCTAAGTAAACAGATAGACAGATATAGACAGATAGATAAAAAGAAAAGAAATGGAGAGACTGAGATGTCTTTTATTAGGGCATCTTCTCGTCATGGAGTAGGGAGCTTACAGCCTCCCCTCCATGGCACATTCTGTTGCCAAGTGCTTCCCCAAGCTTGTGTCTTTTGAGAAAGTCCTGAGCTGCCCTCCCCCAGACACTAGTGCCACGCTGGCAAGGCAGGCATGGTGACCATACCCACTGACACTGTCCCTGCCCTGGCAGACCCAGAACCTCCGTCCTCATGCTTCCTCAAAACCATTGCTTCAATGATGGCTCAAATAGACTGTTGAATAAACATTAATAATAATGATAAAAACCAAAGGTTCAGCAGCTTTCCAGGAAACACTGCCCACTTGAGCTTGATTCCCAGAGGCTGAGGTGGAATGAGAAAACGGATTAGCAAAAGCTGTCCTCTGACCCTGACTCATGAACAGCGGCAAGTATGTGCCCATTGCCATATATGTATACAATAATGAAGTAAATTATGAATCTGCTAGGGAACGGACATGGGAACAATGTGTGCATAGCGCGGCTTAGAGTAGATCTCCAGGCCTGGGCCTCCTGTCTGCTCACAGATTGAGCTCACCTGCTAGCTTGTATGCTGTTACCCCAAACCCAGTCTCAAGGTCATTCTTTCATAGCCTTACACACACTATTTCTCATTTGGACCAAGTATTAAAATAATCCAGTCTATGTGTGTGTAAATGGACTCTTGTACACACACACATAGGTACACACACACACACAGGTACATACACACACAGGTACACACACACCTGTAGTCACACCCAGCAATGCAGGCACTCTAACACTGCACACAGGCCAGTAGATGCTTCTGCTGTCCTCCTGCTGTCACGCACACACCAGCCCTCTTACAGGTTGAGCTAGTCTGCTTTGTGATGAGCAAAGACTCCTGGGACCTGAGTTGGGGCCCCCACCCAGAAAAGTGATTTTGTTGGTTTTATTTTGTCCTCAGGACAGGGTCTCTCTATGTGGCTCTCTGTTTAGACCAGGCTGGCCTTCAGCCATCTGTTTCTGCCTCCCAACCGTTGGGGTTAAAGCTGTGTGCCACGACATCAGGCTGAGATAGGGGCTTCTGAAGGTCGCAAGAGTGGGACAGTTTGAGGCTGCTGGAGGGCACTGACATTCATGGAAGGTTATATCACCCCAGATTCCTTCAGAGACTCCCTGAAAGCTGCCTAGAGGTTATGACAGAAATAGCATCAAGAGGCCAGGAAGAACGCAGGTTCATAGCTGCAAGTCCTCTCTTTCCAACTCTGTGTCTTGGGTTCCCCCGAAGCCCTGACAAAGTGATTGCTCAAGATCTCAAACTCACATGGTACCCTAGTTCTCTCCATCTTCACAACCAGAGGCAAAGGGTACTAGGGTCCCAGCCTGGAGGGGAAGTGGCCCAGGGCTCCCTGGAGCCTCCCACTCCCAAAATAGAGCTTAGTTTGTCTTTGGCTGAAAGCTAAATATTTGTGAGCTGGGCAAGCGGCCTCAGACCCTGTCCCTCCTCCTTGCTTCCCCCTCAGGCCTGGGCTCAGTTCCCCTGGCCAGCCCCCCACATGCAGGGCTGCCCTCCTCCTCTCCCACACACCAGCTCACGGGCCAGGCTCTTTCCTCCGCACAGACCTGACCAGACCATGCTTAATGGAGGAGTTCCAGACATGGGACTCCCCTGACCCAAGGAACTGTAGCTGAAGGCTTCTTGGTGCCCACTCAGGCGCCATCTGCTGCCAGCCTTCCTGTTTCCCACCCTCTTTTCCCACTGCCTCTTTCTTTCCCCTCCTTTTTCCATCACTTTTTCACTCCCTTCAGTTAGTGGCTTAGCTGACCTTAGGGGTCCTGGTTTTCTTTGTACCTAATTCTCCCTCCTTCTTTGACTGCCCTCTGACCCCTGGCTCTGTTTCCCCCCTTCCTTGCTTCTGCCCTCTGCTTGGCGACCCCCCCCCCCTTTCTGAGAAGGACCCTGGGCGGTGACCAGCATTTCAGCTAGTGTCTGTGTGAGCTGAGGGGGTGGGATTAGGACCAGGAAGATTGTAGCTGGTTTCCTAGGAAGACAGGGAAGAGTTACCTCAAGCAGAGAGGAGGCCATCCTCAAGCTGGGGGCCGGGTCCCAAGGAGCCAGGCAGATGGAGAGAACGGAGGAGCCCGAGGGAGAGGGAGAAGGGAGAGGGAGGGAGAAGGGAGAATGGGAGAGAAGAGATCTAAAGTTAGAAGGGACTGGGGGGGGGGGCTGCTCCCTGTCTGTAGGGATCCACCCTCTAATTACAGCTTTCCCAGTGGAGAAGACTCCGGATCCAATGAGCAGGGCGAGAGAGGGAGGCAGAGGGTCCAAATTTCCTGCTCCATTTGCTGAGCTCCCCAAAGAAGGGATCCAGGAGGGAGGGGGGAACAGGGTGCCCAGGGAGCGGGTGGGAAGCAGGAACCCAGGCAAGCTGTCAGAGCTTCCCTGGGGGTGCTGTGGGCAAAGGGGAAGAGGGTTGGTAGACCCAGGTGTCCTACGTACCCCAGAAATCCAACTGGTATCTGTGGGCAGTCCCCCAGCGTCGGTACCTGTCCCGTCTGCTCTCCGGAGGTCTGGCACGGAGGGTACTGGCCACGGGAGGCCTGGGGGATCCGCTCAGGCCAGCTCACTCCCTCTCAGAGCCAGTCCTACAATCCCGCTGCTGCTCAGAGGCTCGGCCGCCGCTGCTGCTGCTACCCAGGCTGCTGCCGCCGCGCTGCTGAGGGAAAGGAACAGGAGGGAAAAGGAACAAACCCCAAACCACTAATTAGAGATCTGGGGGGGGATGGGGGATCGGGGACGACACTCACACAGAGGCTGGAACACACTGACATACACACTCATGAGCAAACACAGGGATGAGTGTGCACACAGACAGGCTGCTGCCCACACGGGACTGTCACCGTGGTGAATGAACACAGACGGTTCACACACAATAAGCGTGATGACACGGTGGGGGCATCTACACCACCACCTTCCACCCCTAGGGCAGATTATTTCGTGTTCATTCAGCCGCTGCTAGATGAGGATGGTGCTGTGCCTGTGTGCATGCGCCCACATGGTACGTGTGTACACTCGAGTGTTGTGTGGCATATGAGGAATGAACTGCTAAGTCTGCTAAGTGTGGTTCTACTGCCCAAACTTTCACTGTCAACGAGTTGCATTCGGGAGCCAGCCTGGAGCAAGTGAAGCAGAGCGGGAGGAACCTGCCTCGGGCAGAGGACCCTGGCCTCGATTTCACCACTAGGCCCTCAGTGTGTAGGCAGGACCTGGAACCTGAGAAGATTAAGGGAAGCAGGAGTGAGGGTTAGAGCAGAAGGCCATCGGGTCAGCTCACCATGCTCACACTTAGCCTCTTAGGAGAGGCAGGCCCCAGCCCTCCTCCTTTCTTCTGCTTTGCCAGTTGCCATCCCTGGTATCCTCTTGGCTACGGAGTTTGGATTTTTTTTCCGGGTGCGTTGGCATCCTGTGCCTGCATGTATGTCTGTGTGGGGGTGTCAGATCCCCTGGAGTGGAGGTACAGACAGCTGTGAGCTGCCATGTGGGTGCTGGGAACTGAAGCCAGGTCTTTGAGAAGAGCAGCCAGTGCGCTTAGCCACTAAGCCATCTCTCCAGCCCTTAGCTAGGGGGTGAATCTCCATCCTTCAGTAGGTAGTTCCTCTAGCAGGTCACCTTGCTTGCCTGGCTGGGATCTCCTAGCTCCCTCCTCAACAGCCCCGCAGCAACTCCCTCCACTTGGTGCAGAAAGAATGTCTGGTAGTGCTTGATCAGGACTGCCAACTGTGCCATCCAGTCGAAATGAGAGAAAGAAGGAATGTCAATCAGGATGGAAGAGGGAAATCTGAAATATTTATTAATTGGCAACTGCCAGTCTGCCTCACCCCTCTGGCCTCAACCAGTCTCGCCTGAGTGCTGAGGGTGTAGCTCAGTGAGGGGGCATGCTCAGGGATGAGGTACAGCCCTGGGTTAACTTAGCCCTGGGAGCCCAGCATTCAAGGAAAGTGTTGGGACCAGGTAGCTGTCAGACAAAGGAGTGAAGCAAAATAAAAACTGAAGGGCCAGAGGACCTGACAACACACAGAGCCAGGGAAACAGTCCGAGAGAAACTGGAAAGGATTAGAGAGCACCAGAGAGAGAAGAGCCCGGCATGGTGGCCACGCACACCTTTGCTTCCAGCACTTGGGGGGCAGAAGCAGGCAGATCGCTGTGACTTTGAGGCCAGCCTGGTCTACACGGCAAGTTACAGGACAGCCAGGCATACATAGTAAGACCCTGTCTTAATAGACAGACAGATGAATGGACAGACAGACAGAAAGATAGGTAGATGGATGGATAGATGGATGTATGGATGGACAGACAGACAGACAGACAAGCAAATAAAATAAGAATAAAGGTCAGGTGTGGTAGTACACACCTTTAATCCCTGTACTCAGGAGACAGAGCCAGAAGGGTCTCTGTGAGTTCTGGGCCAGTATAGTCTATATATCAAGTTCCAGGACAGTCAGGGCTATATAGATAAACTCTGTCTCAAAAGAGAGAGAGAGAGAGAGACAGACATATCCCTGGCATTGAAAAAGACAAACAGGGGCTGGGGAGATGGCTCATCAGTTAAGAGCACTGACTATTCTTCCAGAGGACCCAGGTTCAATTCCTAGTACCCACATGGCAGCTCACAACTGTCTGTAACTTCAAGATCTGATATTCTCACACCGACATACATGCAAACTGAACACCAATGCACATAAAATAAAAATAAATTATTTAAAAAAAGACAAAACCCAGAGAGATCTGAAAAAAAAGCAGCAACAAAAGAAAAAGAAAAAGAAACAAACACAGAGGAACAAAGATAGGACAGGATGGCTTCAGGAGGACAAGGGAAGCAGCCAGAGGAAAAGCCAGGTCTGGAGGAGTTCGGAAGGTAAAGCTGCCAGCAGGTGGGGGGCGGGGCAGGAGTATAAATAGGGCATAATTGTGTCCGATGATTACACGGGCCACCCCACCCGTCTGCCCAAAAGGAAGTGCCCGTGGTGGGACGTACCTATGACCTAGGAGCCTTCTCCGTGGGGTGGGAAGGCTAAGTGCCTGGTGATGGCTAGAGCTTTAACTGAGAAGCTGGGAAGAAGAAAAGAGCAGCTGCCGGAAGTCACTGCAGCTAGAGGAACGGGGCATAGATCAATCAGGAAACTGAGGCACGAGGAACAGAGAGAGGCATTTGGGACTCAGACTTGCTTGGACATGAGAAAGAATGAATGGGCAAGGGATGGAAAAAGATGAAAGGAGAGAGTCCGGAGGGTGGAGATAAGGCAAGGGTCAGCCTTTCCGCTTGCCGGTGGGAATGGGTAGAAGTACTCAAGCCCAAACCATGTTAGAAAAAGAAACAGGAGGAGTGGGCCCCAGGAAGATAGAACCAGAACGCCTGATGTAAGACCCAGGTGGGCAGCCTGGGCACACGTCGAGCAGGACCTGTGTCCGCCAGGCAAGGGGCTGCTTGAAGGTGGGGTGCCACCTCCCCCACTGCCCTCAGGTCCTGCTTTCTGACTTCCTGCCTGTTGGGAAGCCAGCAGTAGACCTGGTATTCCCAGGTCCTGCTCCCCACCGCCTCTCCAGTGCCCTGGGGGCTGGGGCAGCGGCTGGAATCCCTCACCAGGACCTACCTCCACCCTCATAGCCCTCACTCAGCCCAGCCTCCCCGGGGGTGGGGCAGCCCAGGCAGAGGCGCCATGTGGCAGCGCGGGTAGCGGCTGCGGCTCTGGCCCTTCCAGCATAAACCCCCTAGGCATCTGGTTTCTATCCACCCCCCACCACCACCCTGGGGGCCCCTCAGCCTCCGCCCATGGCCACCCAGACGCTGAGCTTGGAGATGGACGTCCCTTGACGGGTGGATGGTGCCTTTCTGATCTCCCAGTGCCAGCGCTGGGCCGAACCGCAGGGACCGCGGGGACCACTCCCTTCCCTCCCGCCCTCCCTGGAGAGACTCAGGGTGGGCTTCCCCAGACCGGAGGGGTTGAGTCTGGAACTTGCCTTCAGTTCTCCCTAATGAGTTGCATCTCCGAAAAGGTGGAGGGAGAATGAAACGTGGGGAGAGTGAGAGATTTTCCACCCTGTTCCTTGAGGGGAGCCACCTTCTGCCCCCACTGCCTGTGCCCACCTGTTCAGGCGAGCTCCCTCTCCCCCGCCCCTGCCATGGGCGCTCCTAGGCTCCTCCCTTGGAATTGTTATGGATTAGGCTGTTTAGACCCAATAGAGAACCCTTGAAATTAACAGGTAACCCCCCCCCCAGGCCTGATGAATAACACCCAATCAGGCACACAGACTGGCACACTTCCTGAAGAACACAGAAACCATTCATAGCATGTAATGTGCAGACATCCACACTGACACCGATTCGTAGGTGTGCTATACGTGCAGCGCTCACGCTAAGGCCCCATTCCCATTCATACCAGCATGAATGCCCACGGTGCACACACATGCACACAGATTCAGTGACCTTGACACGGCTCTTGGATCCACGCAGACTCACATCAACACACCAATGATCCCGAAGCTTAGGAGGTGCAGGCAGCGGCAGTGGAATCAGACACTTAGTTACCTTCAGCCACAGAGCAGTTCAAGGCTAGCCTGGGCTATACAGACACTACGTTTCAAAGAGCAAACACGCAGATCTGAGCATAGGTGTGATACGGCCGGCCTCACACATCGCTCTTTCTGCTTCCTACTAGGGTAGGAGCCACCTTTCACCCATTACTACCCACGCCCACAGAGTCAGAGACCCAGATGGCCTTAGCAGACTCCTGGGCCCTGGGGAACCCCAGGCGTCCCTACCCCCACCCAACTGCTCCCCTGCTCCATGGCCCTGCTGACTAATCTCTCCCTCAGCGGAGCTCCCCAACCACAGGGGCCTGGAAGAGAAGCTTGGAAAGTTGCGCTCATGTCCCGGGCCCCTACTGTGGCCACTGCCTGCCCCCAAGCACCCAGGCCCAGCCCTGCTCTGCAGTGGTGACTCCAGCGACAATCTAGAGGGGATGGGAAAGAAGAAGGCACCACAGAAAGAACAGAAAGACAAAGGAGCCAGGCAGCATCTGCGTGTAAGACTCAGTTACTAGGAGGTAGTGGATTGTGAGTTCAACACCAGCCTAGAAGACATTGTGAAAACATGTCTCAAAAAGAAAAGATGCCAGGTATGCATGTAATCACAGCACTCAGAAAGCCAAGGCAGGAGGATTGCCACAAGTTCCAGACCACTGTAGACTCCATACTGAGTTCTGGTCCAACATGGGTTAGTGTGGCAATTGTCTGGAAAAACAGAACAGAGCTAACCCAGAGACTTCAGTGGGGAAGGCCTCTGTCAGGCCTCAACCTGAGTATGGGTCAGACGGTAGGAGGAAAGAGCCGGCTCCTACAAGTTGTTCAAGACCTCTAAGTGTGTGCTGTGGCAAATGACCCTTCCTCGTAAAGAAAGGAAGAACTTCCAAACAGAGCAGAACAGAAGAGACGGAGGTGAGGAGACAGAAAGTAAATGTGTGGCAGGGACATGACGGGACCAGAGAAGCATTTCTGTGTCAAGGCAAGAAGTCACCCGTGTGCTCAGGACTTGGATTAGGGTTAGGGCCAGCCCAGCATTGCGATTTGAGGCTGAACAGTCTGGAGCTCAAAGAGGACAGGAGGGAGAAGCCTAACCAACTCCATCCAGCTCAGAAAAGGAGCCCCACCCAGCGCATAGACACGACACAGGCTTTTCTGTCTCCAGCAGCCACAGTGCTCTCGGCTTGGTTCCCTTCTCTGAACCTCAGTTTCCTCAGTTGACATTTGAGCCCTGAAATGAAAGAGCAGTTTCAGGGGAGACAGATCAGAATCAGAAAGAAATACTGTTAGAAGAGAGAGCTGGAGCAAACCAAGAGAATGGGAACACGGGAGCTTGCTTTGGGTGTCTACAGGTCAGCATTGACCTGAGACCCTGTCAGCCTTTGGGAAATGCCATTGTGTTAAATGTGTCCGGCAGTTCTCCATTCAGCAGCACATATAATAAAAAGGGAACAACACAGAGGTTAACATGACCCCTGTGCAAGGATGGTGCACAAATTCATGAAACATTTCCTACTTTTCTTTTTAGAGGAAAAGCATGCCCTGAAATCTGTTACATGGAATATATTAGAACGTTGAGGACTGGAGAGATGCCTCAGTGGTTAAGAGCGGGTTCTGCTCTCCCTGGGTCTTCCTATCCGTATCGGGTAGCTCACAACCACTTCCCACTCCAGCTCCAGATCTGATATCGCTGAGCCCTGCAGGACCTGCCCTCATGCATGTGTGCGTGCACACACACACATACCACACACACATTAAAAATAAATCTTTCTTTTGAGAGGGCTGGTAAGATGGCTCAGTGACTTAAAGCAGCTCCTTGCTGATTGCCAGGATCCACATGTAGAAGGAAAAGATTCCTGCAAGTTGTCCACATTGTGTCACATCCTTGTACCCATGCACATACAAACAATAAATAAAAACATACACACATTTTTGGTTTGGTTTGGATTTTGAGACAGGCTTTCTCTATGTAGCCCTGGCTGTCCTGGGCTCACCCTGCAGACCAGGCTGGCCTTGAACTCACAGAGATCCACCTGCCTCTGCCTCCTGAGTGCTGGGATTAAAGAAGTGTGCCTCCATGCCCAGCTAAGAAATGACACTTTCACAGCCAAGCAGCAGTGGCACATGCTCGCCTTTAATCCCAGTACTTGGGAAGCAGAGGCAAGAGGATCTCTGTGAGTTCGAGGCCAGCCTGGTCTATAGAGTGAGTTCTAGGACAGCCAAGGCTACACAGAGAAACCCTGTGTAAAAAAAAAAAAAAAAGACTAAATTTCAAAACAAAAGCACAGCCCTGCTCTAATTGTTGGGATCACAGATATATGAGCTGTGGGCCGAGTCTACGCAGCATTGACTCATTCAGCAAATGTTTAAAGAGCACCTGCTTTCTGCGGAGTGCACAGGGCCAGGCACAAGTTCTCAATCATAAACATAACCAAGCCGGCTCTCTGCCTCACAGACTAACCAGCAACTCGTGAAAGAGGAGTCGTCTTAGTTAGCGTGAGTACTGGGTGTTATAGGAGACAGGGTTAATCTAAGTCAGTTCAGGAAGAAACATTACTGTATAAAGAAACAAAAAAAGCTGGATGTGGCCCTCATGTCTGTAATCCTAGTGCTTAGGAGGCTGAAGTAGGAGAAGCCTAAAGCTAGCCTGAGCTATGTAGGAAGGAAAGAAGGAAGGAAATGGAAGAAGATGAGGGCGGGAGGGGAGGAGGGAGGAAGGCTCAATAATACTAAGAATTGGTCTGGCTGGGCCTGGTGGCACACACTGGTAATCCCAGCACTTGGGACAGAAGGCAAAAGCAAAAGGATTGTTGTGAATTCCAGGCTAGTCAGAGCTACATCCTGACATTTTAGCCCGGAAACTAACAAACAGAAATGTTGCAACTGTGCAGTGTCCCAGGGTGGAATTGACACCTTTGCAATGCTGATAGTGAATATGGCTGCAGCCCATCCTGGAGGCTCAGCCAGGCCTGGATTCCCAGCTGCCCCCAAGGCAGAGGCAGAAGGATTACATTGGCTTCAGAGTGAGACTAAGGCCAGCCCCAGCAATTTAGTGAAATTCTGCCACCCGCACAGTGGGGTGGGAATGAGACTGTAGATAGTAGTAAGATGATCCACAAGCACAAATCCGAGAGTTCCACCACAGGACACCCGGGGGGTGGGGGGGGGGAGGGGGGAAGTCTCCTCAGCCATGCAAGGTAGCTGGACTTGCTCCCAAGGGGGACCTTTACAAATGTTTGTGTATTGGAAAGATGGCGTGGCTGCAGAGGTGGGAATGAAATGTGGCCATAGAGCAGCAGCTGGGAGTCAATCAGCCATTCAGCATGGTGCAAGCTTGCGCAAACTGTTCAATCTGTGATGAGATTGCTCTTGTGTAGAAAGGGGAACAAACAAGGCCCAGTAAACTCCCAGGCTTGTTACAAAGATTAGAATAATTCAACAGCCAGGCACGGTGGCACACACCTGTGATCCCAGCACTCAGGAGGCAGAGGCAGGAAGTTATCTGTGAGTTCGAGGCCAGCCTGGTCTGCAAAGCAAGTCCAGGACAGCCAAGGCTACCCAGAGAAACCCTGTCTCAAAAAACAAAAATAAAATTTTTAAATACTAAAAGGAAAGGAACAATGTGCCGCGGCCACCAAGCCAGAGGACAAGGTTCTACCCCTATGCCCCCCCTGGTAGAAGGATAATCCTGAAGGTCATCTACTGCATTGCCCTGGCTTCCTGAACTCACAGACATCTGCCTGCCTCTGCCTCCTGAGTTCTGCAATTAAAGGCATGAGTCACTACCGCCTGGCTAAGTAATTTTAAAAAACCTACAAAAAAAAATTAGAATTGTGTGCTGACAGCCAGGTGGTGGTAGCAGCCGTGGCGGGCAGCACACCCATGCCTTTAATCCCAGCACTAGAGAGGCAGAGGCAAGTGGATCTCTGTGTGTTCGACGCCAGACTGGAGAGGCAGGGCTACACAGAGAAACCCTGCCTAGAAAGAAGAAGAGGAGTAAATGTGCGCTGAGCCACCCACCGCCCACCTACCTGGTGCTAGAGATCGATCAGGGTCTTGCACTACTGAACTACACCTACACCAGACTACACCTTGTGACGCAGACTGACACCTGTCAATGTTGGCTCAGGTCGGTGGAGGGCAGTACTGGAGGTGAGGAAACCAGCTTGTGTAAGGCCACAGAGCGCTTGAGCCAAAGGGGGGTGTGGTGTAGCGGGGATCCCTTGGATGCCGCGGCTCTAGAGAACACCCATTCCTGCTTCTCCCGTGCCTGCTTTTCTCCTCTAAGAAACTGCCCTGCTGCCACTGTCCCGTCGCCCCATCCTGGCCGGTCTGCCCAGCGGAGGCTCGAGGGGGCATACAGTGACGGTGTGGCTCACTGCGTCGGCTCAGGCTGCGGAGGCGCACGTGCAGCCAGAGGGACAGGGCAGCGAGGTCTGGGCTGGGACAGCCCTCGCCTGCCTCAGTGTCCCCAGCCGCGGGCCGGCGGGGGCGGGGCGCGGGCGGGGCACGCCGGGCCCGGCGCCCGGGCAGGAGGCAGCTGCATATCTGCGGTCCCGACCACAATTGCTGGGAGTCGCGTCCCGGAGACTGGCGGCGCTGACTCTGCCCGCTGCGGCCGCCGCGCCGATTAGAGCCCGGGAGGGAGCGCCAAGCCCGGGGAGGGCGGGGGCGGGGCGCGGTGCCCCGGCCTGCGTGCTGGCCAGCACCCCAGGTGCCCGGCCGGGCCTTCCTCAGCCGCCCTTATAAGCCCGCGAGGGAGTCCGGCCCCGGCTCTCCCGCTGCCCCAGCGCCCGCGATAGAGTCAGAAACTCAGGACGCCAGGTCTTCTCGTCCCGCTCTCCTTTGGAGCGCCAGGAACCGGCGACGCCGAGGGCGCGCACCCCGAGGCCAGAGCACCCCCTGCTGGCTGGCTCGCAGCCCCGCCCCTCCCCCCGGCGGCGGTGGCCGGGAAGAGCTGGCCTCTTTGATCTAGGAGCGTGGCCACCCCCTCCAGGCGCCCCATTAACCTCCATTATCCCAATTAGGCATCCCTCCGCGTCCTGGACGCCGGCTTCAAAGCCCCTTCAGGGCAGAGAGGAGAGGGGCGCCCTCTGCAGCGGAGCGGTTTTCAGGCTAGACCCAGGTATTCTGGCCTCCAGCCTGCGTTCATGGTGTTAGGGCTATCGAAACGATCTGGGGGGAAGGAGTTGGGAAGGGGACCCTTTTCCTCTCTTTCCCAGCTCTGCATTAAACGACTGAGGTGGTAGTATCCAGGACCCCGGCTGGCCTGGGCTTCCCATCCACTCACTCAGCTTTATCCCGCCCAGAGCGGAGCCACGAGCCACCCTCCTCCCTTCCCAATCCTATCTCAACACCCCCTCCCCTCCTCCCTCCCGGAACAATTTCCGCTGGGGGAGCCGGAGCCGGGTTCAGCACAGTGGCCGCTTCCTGGAACATTTTCCTGCATCCGAAACCGCGGCTCCCTCCCCGGGGACCCGCTGATCAAGGCCAGATGGGAGCAGGGCCGGGGGTGGAAGCTAGGCCCTCACCATCACCCCCTCCCAACGCATTTGCCCACCACAGGAGCCCTTGCCCCGACACACAGACTGACACAGGCGCACACCGCATGCCACAGCATACACCCAGGGGCTTTCATGGCGACACAGGAACCACAAGACTGAGTCTTAGAAAGGCAATGCTCCATAGATAGCACCGGGCTATCTCCGCCCTACCCCGCACCCTTCTAACTTCGCCTTGGGCCTTCCCTGCCTCTTAAGGAGACCTTAGGGATCCAAAAATACCGGGAGAGTACAGCAGGAAGGTATCTGATCACAAGGGGGCAGAGGGAGCATCCAGTGTGCCCATTTGCCTTCTGGGTGGCTCTCAGGTCTGACCCATCTCTCAGGTCCTGGGAAGATGCTAAGCAAAGCAGCGTCTCTTTGGTTGCTGCTCTCGGAGCACCTTCTTTCTTTGTATAATTTATTTATTGTGCATGTATGTCTGTGTGAGGGTGTCAGATATTGGAGTTACAGTTGTGAGCTGCCATGTGGGCGCTGGGAATTGAACCAGGGTCCTCTAGAGATAAGCCAGTGCTCTTAACCACTGAGCCATCTCTCCAGCCCTGGCTGTTTTCATTCTTACAGAAATGCAGGGTATTCACACACTAGCTTTCCTTAAGACAACATCCAGGAGAGCAAAAACGGGCAGTTGCAGGGATTCTAGAGTCCTGGGCGAGAGGAAACACAAGGCTGACGCTCAAGGACAGACAGGAAATCAAGACACTGCGCTGGGGGCAGGCTGCTCCTCCTCCTTCGATGTTCCACAGCTGAAGGCACGGAACCCTGGGGCTGGAGAGCTGGCTCGGCAGTTTCAGAACACTGCTTGTTTCTTCCGGAGGACTCCAGTTCAACTCCCGGCACCCACATGGCAGCTCTCACCTCTGTAACTCCATCCGGTTATAAGGGAACCCATCACCTCACACAGACACACATGCAGGCAAAACACCAATGATAATAAAATAAATAAATTATAAAAAATGAAAAACAAGCCAGATGGTGGTGGTACACACCTTTTTAAAAATTTTGTTTATTTAATTTTATGTATGAGTGCTTTATCTACATATACACCACATGCCAGAAGAGGACATCAGATCCCAGTGAGCCACCATGCGGTTGCTGGGACCTGAACTCAGGCCATCTGGAAGAGCCATCTCTTCTGCCCCAGTGGTACACACCCTTAATCCCAGCACTCGGGAGCCAAAGGCAGGGGGATCTCTGTGAGTTCAAAGCCAGCCTGGTCTATAAAGTGAGTCCAGGACAGCAAGGGTTACACAGAGAAACTCTGTCTTAGGGGGAGAAGGAGGGGAGGGAGGAAGGAAAGAAGGAAGGAAGGAAGGAAGGAAGGAAGAGAGGGAGAAAAGGAGGGAAAAAGCATGGACTGTGATGTCATATTTAGCTGTTTTTTTCTTATTGTTTGTTTTGAAACAGTCTCAAACAAACTGGAACTCACTATGTAGACCAGGATAACTTCAAACTGACAAGAGATTTGCCTCCCACATGCTGGGATTAAGAGCATGCACCACCAGGTGACATCTGGCTGTTGGTGTTTTTGGTTTTTTTTTTTTTTTGCTATTGAGCCTCCTGTATATACTCACTAGGTGGCTAAGGATGACCTGAACTTCTGATCCTCCTCCATCTCAAAGGCTGGGATTACAGATGAATACCGTCCTGCCTTTTCTCTGCTGTCTCTTACCGGGAAGGGTAGAGGTTGGTCTGCGGATGTCTGGAACAGAGATTCAAAAAAGCTGAGAATGGAGATACATTGGGTTCAGAGAAAGTATGAAGTACGTGAAACTGGAAAGTTTCAGACGCCTGAGTTATAAATCACTATGGAAGGATGGGGGGAATGAAAAGAAAAACTAAAACTAAGCAAGCTGCCCAGAACTCACTACACTGTATTCCTTTGGTTTATTCTGGTTCCATTAATATGTTGAGGAAGAAAAAAAATCACATCAATTCAATAGTTTCTACAGAGATATTTGATTAAATTTAAGGTGGCTTTTCTTCATTAAAACAGTATTCAGCAAATGGTAAAGATTGTAACAGATTGTCTTAGCATTGAAGTCATTTTCTTGGAGCTGGGCATACATTCTGATGGGGACATGTTATGGGCACATTCTGCTGGTCCCGCTTATAATCTCAGTGCTCAGGAGCTAGGGGCTAGAGGATCCAGAAGTCAAGGTCATCCTAGGCTATTCTGAGCTTAAGGCAGGCCTGAGCTATGTGAGAGAATGCCTTTAATCCCAGCAGGCAGAGGCATTGGATCTCTGAATTCAAGGACAGCCAGGGCTACACAGACAAACCCTGTCTCAAAAAAACACAACAAATATATATATATATATATATATACATATATACATATATATACATACATACATATATACATACATAAAAAGAAAGACAGCAAACTACGGATGCTGACAGGTAAACTCAAAGACACAGGTATGACAGACTCTGAAACTATGAGAAGGTAGAGAGGGGCTAGCAAGCAGGTAAGATGGAAAAAAAAAAAAGCCAGTGTATGGCAACATATGCCTAAGTCCAGCACCCATAACACTTAAGCAACAGGATATGGAATTGAGGCCAATCTGAGATACAGAATGAGATCCTATCTCAAAAACTGTAGCCAGGTTTGGGGGCACAGGCCAGTGAGGGCTACACTGTGAGGAGCACAAAGTAAGACTTTAACTGAAACAGACATCAAGAGGTGGCACAAATCTGTAAGCCCAGCACTTGTAAGAGGAAGGAAGGAGGATTGCCACAAGTTCAAGGCCAGGCTAGACAACAGAGTAAGACTGTTCGAAAAAGAAAGGAGTGTGGGAGGAGAACTAGTTATTATTTATATTGTAGAAGCCCAAGCAAGACCACTTCATACAACCCAGCAATCCGCTGATGAAATGGAGCTTATACACTTTTTCTTTTGTTTTGTTTTTGTTTTTTGAGACGGGGTTTCTCTGTATAGCTCTGGCTGTCTGAAACTCTCTCTGTAGACCAGGCTGGCCTTGAATTCACGGAGATCTACCTGCCTCTGCCTGGCCCCCCCCCCCCCCGTGCTGGGATTGAAGGCCTGCAATCCCATGTTGTAGCCTTAGGTTAGCAATAACCTTTGTTCCTGGGGTAGGGAGAAGTCTACATTGTTTTGCCCACACTCCACAGTGTAGCTTCTGTTGGTACCCATGTAATGCCAGGTTCATGGGACCCTCAGAGACCGCCAGGCGATGACTCAATGCAATAGCAAGAGAACTTTATTAAGAGAGTGATCAAACTCGGGACCCAATTTTCACTGACGCGACAGTAGAGAAATCGGACCCAAAGCTCTGAGTGAACAGGATTTTTAAAGGGAAAGTCTGTGAGCAGGGGGTTTCCATGGCAGCAACCAGGGGGCACAAGCCCTGGCGTTACAGAACTGGGTGACCTTTTCTGAAGCACACAATCACAATGGCTATTTTTCTAAACCATATCTGAAACATTGGGGAGAATTTTCCTACCCGATTCCTAACCAATTCTCATTGATTAATGCCAGGGAGTTTGTCTCTATTTTCTATGGAGCATTTATTCTGTGATATTTCCTGGAGGCTGTTGCTAGGAGAGTTAACTTTGTTTTCTGCCAGGTGCACATTCTGTGATATTTCCTGATACCTGAATTCAGCTCCCAGTCAAGATGGCTCTTTATTTCAAAATGGAGTTATACTCAGGCTAATTATGCCCAGGCTAACTTAAACTCTTCACCCACCAGTGCTAAGCTTGAAGAATAGCAAGGAAGGGGCAATAAATCCACAGAAATTTTTAAAGAAATTACTTTTAAAATGATGTGTATTTTATTTATTTATGTCTTTTACGTGTGTGTTTATGCCAAGATGCACACGTGGGATTCAGGGTTCGGCTTCTGCTCTCTCCACCAGCAATCTAACTCGGGTCAGGGGTGCAAATGCATGTGTACACCCACAACACACACAAATGTTAAAAAGCCAAACACTTCACTTGGTCCCGACCGACTTGGTATGTTGGAGCATCAGGAGTGAGAAGGGGGTTCAGGAAAAGGAGGTCCTGGGAAGCGCGGTTTCCAGAGGAGCTCCTCCTCGCGTCGCAGCGTCGCTCCTCAGCAGCAGGGGGCAGCAGCGAGCTGCTGCGCGCCCGGGCTCCCCTGACAGCTCTTGGCCGCGTTCTGTAGGGCGCACGGCAGGGCCGTCAGTACCGAGGCAGAGGCTGGAGTCGGGCAGGCGGTGGTCACGGCTCCAGCCCTTCTCACAGCCTTCGCTGACAGAGGCTCTTGACCAAGCTCCAAAGGTGTCTTATTCCCTAGGCCGAAGGTCCAAAGGTGTCTTGTTCCCTCGGCCAGAATGCAAGCTTCCCATTTCCTACGCCACCTGCTTCTCTTCCCTTCAAAGGCACTCTTGCCCTCACTGTACCAGGGGCACCTTAAGAGGGTGACAGGAAAGGTGCGGAGCCAGTGGAGGCAACAACTACACTTAGATGACGGCTCTGAATAATGAGTAAGCGCATCCCCTGGGAGTCAGGTGACCAGGGAGTCATTTTACTCCCTCAGAGGCTTTGTGCCTCAGAGGAGGGCGTTTCCTCCAACCCAGCAACGCACCGAGGGTCAGGAGGGCAGCGCCTGGTTAGCACGCACTTGGCACTGGGCCCACTTAGTACCTCCACACACAGGAAACACCAGCTCCGTACTGGAAGCTTCCAGAAGACGGGAGGATGCACTGGATAGAGATTTGAAGCCGACCTATCAGGTAGAGGCAGACATCTCTGTGAGGTTGAGGTCAGTCTTTTCTACATAGCTAGTTCTAGCACAGCCAGAGCTACATAATGACCCCGTGGAGAGAGGAGAGGAAGACACACACAGGAAGGAGTGAAGCAGAGAGCAAAGATAGACGTTCACCACCAACAGGGACAGGGACAAAACAGTTGGAGGCCCAAACGGCCCGGATTCTTCCCTCCCATCCGCAGGCACCTCCATGACCTTCTTCCCAGAGTTCTAAGACTATACAGCTCAGCTGGTAGAAGAAAGACCTAATGTGCAGGAAGCCCTGGTTCCATCCCTAGGGCCAGTAAACCTGGGTGAGAGGGCACTCTAATCCCAGCTCTCAGAGGGCCTTAGGAGGATCAGGAGTTCAGGGTTATCCTGGGAACAAGCAGAGTCTGAGGCTACAAGAGACCCTGTTCTAAATAAAAAAAAATTAAAGTTAAAAAAAAAAAAATCTAAGCTGAGCGGTGGCACTCGCCTGTAGTCCCAGCACACAGGAGGCAGAGGCAGGCACAGGCGGATGGTCTGAGTTCAAGGCCAGCCTGGTCTACAGAGCAAGTCAGGATAGTCAAGGCTACACAGAGAAACAAAGACAAAGACAAAAACAAAACAAAACAGTTTAAATAAGCGCAGTGTGGTGGTACATACTTTTAATTCCAGCATTCAAGGGGCAGAGACAGGCAGATTTCTGTGAATTCAAGGCCAGCCTGGTCTGCATAGTGAGTTTCAGAGTTACATGATGGGCACTTGCCTGAAAACAATGAATCTAAATGAGACAAGCAAGAAAAAATACATTTCCCACTCTACCTCGCACTATGCCCTTTGGTAGCCTCCCCTTTGAAGTGCCCCTCTTTCCTTTAACGGTCACATTTAATATTAAACTATCTTTATTTTAGGCTTGAAATTTGCTTTTTAAAAAAGCATTGCCATAAGAAAAGATAAATCGCTTGGCCTGATGGTACACGCCTATAATCCCAGCACTCAGAGAGACAGAGGCAGGGCAATCTCTGTGAATTTGAGGCCAGCCTGGTGTACAAAATGAGTCCAGGACAGCCAGGGCTACACAGAGAAACCCTATCTCAAAAAGAAAAAAAAAAAAAAAAAGAAAAAGAAAAAAATCAAACTGGGTGTGGTGGCCTATCCATACAATCCAGGAAAGAGGCAGATAAAGGGAAAAAGACAGGAAGTTCAAACTCATTGTAAAATACATAGTGAGTTTAAGGCCAACCAGAGATAAGTGAGTAAATTCATATAGCTGGCCTTTAGTCCCAGCACTTGGGAGGCACAGGCAGGTAGAGCTCTTGAGTTCCAGGCCACTCTGGTCTACAGAGCAAGTTTCAGGACAGCCAGGGCTACACAGAGAAACCCTGTCTCAAATAAAATAAAAAAGTAAATAAAAGATTAATTAAAATAAAGATGCAGATGAGGTTGCAGAGATGGTGCTGGGTTCCTGAGTTTAGTGCCCAGTCAAGAGGCTGAAAGCCTTCTGTAACACCAACTCCAAGGCCTCTCCAACATGTACACATAAATCCAAATCCAAATCAATCTTCTGGAAAAAAAGTAAATCAGGAGTAAATGGAGTAAATCAGGCATAGTGCTGCCTTCCTGTGACCTTAGCCAGCACCAAGGAGACAGAATCAGGAAGGTCAGAAGCTCAAGACCAACCTGGACTATGTAAAACCCTGTCTCAACAGAACAAAAGAAAACATATATGTACCATGGGGGGGAGGGGCATTGAGAGAGGGTTTCTCTGTGTAGCCCTGCTTGTCCTGGAATTCATTCTGTAGACCAGGCTGGCCTTGAACTCAGTGTCCAGCTGGGCAGTGGGTAGAATTAAAAGACTGAACTACCACTGCCCAGCTGGATACTTTTTCTAAAATTTCATTTTATTTGTGTGTCTGTGTCTGTGTGTATGTGTATGCGTTTGCACAGGCCTTGGAAGCCAGAGGCTGAAATCAGCTCTTTCTCTGTCTCTCTACTTTATTGTTCTGAGACAGTCTCTAATGAACCTGAAGCCCATCTTTTCAGCTAGACTGGCTGGTCAGGGAGCCCCAGGGATCTCTGCCCATCTCTGCCTCCCTGGCATTGAAGTTACAGGTCCCCTCTGCAATGCTGGCTTCTACCAGAATGCTAGAAGCTGAACTCATAGATCCCCATGTTTATACAGCAAGCATTTTCTCCACTGAGGCACATAGCCAGTCTCTCAAGCTGTTTAAAGTAACATTGCATTTCCTTGGCTGCTTGGGGCAGGGAGGACCAACTTGTCAGGCTAATCTGGAATTTGAATGTAGCTGAAACTTCCAACTCTCCTGCCTCAGTCTCCCAAATCCCCAGGTCCTTCTCTTTCACTGAACACCCACTGGACACATTCTCTTCCGGGCCTGATAAGGTTGCAATTACAGGTGTATGCCCATGCCTGGCTGGCCTCCTGCTTTGGCCATCAGAGGGCTGGGATTATTCATCAAACCAACCTGTCACATTTGAAGGAAAGAATCAAGTCTAGGACACCCGAATGAGGTGCCTGCCTTTCTTCCCTCCTTCATTTTGTCCTAGGATGTAGATGAAGATGGCCTGGAACTTGAGACAGTCTACCTGCCTCTGCCTTCCACCAAGGCTATACCACCAAGCTGAGTTTGTTAAAGTGCTGCTGCTGTTGATCCTTTCCACTTTTCTTTCCTTCCTGTTGTAGTATCTAGCATCCTTTTTGTTTTTGTTTTTCCAGACAGCATCAAACAACAAAAAATGAAAAGATCAAGCCAGACATCTCTGTGAATTTGAGGCCAGCCTGGTCTACAAAGCAAGTTCTAGAACAGCCAGAGCTACACAGAGGAACCCTGTCTCAAAAAAACCAAATAAATAAATAAATAAATAAATAAATAAATAAATAAGGGAGGGGAGAGAGAGGTAGAAGACCAGAAATTCTCTGGCCAGCTACCTCATTCTCAGCCTCTGTCTGAAGTCTGCCCAGGGATCTTTATTTCATGAGGCTTTTTCCTTCTTGAGGTAGCCAATGTAAAGGAGAGTATCTGGATTTTGAGGAAAGGGTCTCTCCCAAATCCTATTACTGCCTACAAACAGCTTAAAAGACATATGCCAGCGCCTTCCCACTTCTCTCCTCAAAGCACCATCTTGAAGTAGATGGCAAGAAGAGGCATGCCTTGCCTTTGGCACAGTCTCAAACCAGGCTTGATGCGACACGCCTGTAATCCCAGCACTGGGGTGACAGAGGCAGGAGGATCTCTGTGAGTTGGAGGCCAGCCTGGTCTACAGAACGAGTCCAGGATGGCCAGGACTGACCTCAAACTCAGAGATCCACCTGCCTCTGATTGCCTCCCCAGTGCTGGGATTAAAGGCATGCAGCATGTCTTTATTCATTTTGAGGCAGGGTCTCACTTGGATAGCTCTTTGGATAGCTCGTGCTCACCTTAAACTATGAAGATCCTACCTCTGCCTCCCAAGTGCTGGGATTATGGTCCTGTGGCAGCATGCCTGCCCTTATTTCTTTAAAAAAATTTTTTTAAAGATTTATTTATTTATTTATTTATTTATTTATTTATTTATTTATTTATGCAGTGTTCTGCCTGCATGCCAGAAGAGGGCGCCAGATCTCACTTTAGAGGGTCAAGAGCCACCATGTGGTTGTGGGAATTGAACTCAGGACCTTTGGAAAAAGAGCCAGTGTTCTTAATGTCTGTGCTATCTCTCCAGGCCCCTCTTTTTTTTTTTTAATTTTTAATTTTGTATGTATGTGTCACGTGTTCAGATGCAGAAGTCGGCCAGAGGAAGGCATTGGATTCTCTGAAGCTAGAGTGATAGGTACTGGCTATGAGCTGCCATGTGGGTGCTGGGAACTGAGCTCCGCCCCTCTTACCCCAGGGCCATGTCTCCAGCCTGCTTCCTTTCTCTCTTTATTTAATATTTGTTTGTTATTTGAGACAGGGTTTTTTTCCTATGTAGTGCTGGCTGCCCTGGAACTAGCTCTGTAGAACAGGTTGATCTCAAACTCAGAAACTCACCTGCCTCTGTCTCCTGAGTGCCTGGATTAAGGGTGTGCACCACCGTCACCTGGCCCGTTCTTGTGCCCCTTGGTTCACTCAGGCTTGTCTCAAATGTTGTATAGCCAAAGATGACCTTGATCCCAATTCCCTCCCTCCTTCTGGCTCCCAAGTGCTTAGACCGCAGTCAGCGCTTACCATTCTCTTTTTATTGTTTGTAAGACAGAATCTCCGCAACTATCCTGGAATGTGCTTCAGAGACCAATTTGTCCTCAAACTGATAAGGACAGAAACTGGGCAGGCAGTTGAGGGATAGAGCCTTCAGTTCTTGTCCTTGGCCAGGAGCCAGAAAAGCCAGACCTGTTCAGAGGCTCCAGTTTTTCCTCTTTGCATACATCTTCCTTGTGTTCCTCAGGTGGGGCAGCCTCCAGTGTACATCCACCCTTTTGTGTGGACGGCATTCAGATTAGCAATGACTGTTATAGTATTCTTAGTAGAGATGCTATATATCAATCTTTCCTGCTTCACTCTACTGCTCTCCATTTTACCTCTCCTTTCTCACAATCGAAACTATTAAGATGGCCCTGCAATTATTTAATTCTACCCTCCATGTCCTGAGAGTCAGCAAGAGTAGACACCGGAAGGCTTTAATAATCTGTCTGCATGTGTCCTTTCACACCAGAAGCTCTTTAAGCCCCATTGTCAGCCCTTAGCGACTAGATCAATTCAATGCTCAGCTCTTGGAAGACTGATGTTAGGGCACTAGGTAGTGATTAGCAAGTAGTCTAGAGAGCTGTTGAGAACGGACACCCACCTTGTGTTGAATTTTGGACCCCACTTCCTGCTTCCCCAGTAAAATCACATCTGCCTGGGTATGGATAAGGACCCCAAAAAGGTGGAGGTTCTACCCATGGGATGCAAAAAACCTAACCCATGATTGATATAAAAATAAATAAATTTATAAAAATTAAAAAAAAAAACAGCAAAAAAAAAAAAAGGTGGAGGTATGGGGCTGGAAAGATGGCCCAGTGGTTAAGAGCGCTGTCTGCTCTTCCAAAGGCTCCGGGTTCAATTCCCAGCACCACATGGCAGCTCACAACTGTTTGTAACACCAATTCCAATTTCAAGGGATCTGACATCTGACACCTTCACACTAATGCACATAAAATACAAATTAAATAAATTATTAAAAAAAAAAAAGGTAGAGGTATGACAAGCCCAAGGGAAAGCAATTTCCTCCTGGTCAAAAGAATGGAATTTGAGTTTGCCCCATGGCCCTGGGTGGAGACGGCATTTGGATCTGCTTCAGATTAGAACATTACAAGGACTGCCTCCTTCCTTAAGAGTCTATCAGCTGGGCCTGCAGATCACCTGGTCAGGAGGGCAAGGCCTAAGGGAGGTGATTCATCTGAAGACACAAGACACACCCCAGTGCGGGGAAGTGCTGCTCAGCCTGCTCACTTTTCTGAGTTCTACCTCAGGAGGTTTGGTTTGGGCTCTCCCCATCAAGCCTGACATCAGGCTGGGCCCACCACACTGGAAGAGCATCACAGTAAAGGTCTCTGGTTTCCACAGGGACACTGTGGCACTTGTGTGTCACTGCTCTCCGAGGCAAATGAGCAAACAGCAGGGCTGGAGAATGCTCAGGGGTTAAGAGTACTCTGCCTCCTTCAGAAGACCTGGCTCCCAGCGTCACATGGGAACATGTGCAATATTTGTGTAGAGTTCGAGGGAACGCAACACACTCTCCTGGCCTCCCTGGGTACCCGAGATGCATCTGGCAAACATTCATACGCATGAAATAAAAATGAATCTTTAGCTGAGTGGCAGTAGAGGTCTTTAATCCAATACTGGAGGCCGAGGCAGCAGGTCTCTGAGTGGAGGCCAGCCTGGTCCACAGAGTGAGTTCCAGCACAGCCAGGGCTACACAGAGAACCCTGCCTTGAAAAACCAAAACAAAAGATTTATTTATGTTTAGTGTGTGTGCACGCGGGGTGGTGGCTAAGGAACAACTTACAGTTGTTTTTTTTTTTCTTCCAATATGTGAGTTCCTGGGACCAAACTCACACTGCCAAGTTCTTATAATGAGACCAGGAACCCATAAAACTGATTTTCCCGGGTAACAAATCTGGCAGTGTTCCTTCCATCTCTGTTCCCTCAGATCCTAGGATTCCGGGCTCATGCTACCAGATCAGCCATTGCTTTGCTGATGGAAGAGCAGGAAGAGGCAGGGTGTCTCCCGGCCAGGCAGACGCTCCACCACTGAGCTATAATTCCCAGCCCTTTATTTTGATAACCTTATTCTTTTGGCCTCCATATCTGCTGCAAACTGGATACAAATATAAAGTCTTGCCTATATTCTGCAAAGAGTCACTTGTCAGGCAGTGTCCTTCCTGTTGCATCATAGAGGGCCAAGTCATACACATAATAATGTCTGAGTCAGTTTCTCAAGCAGCTGGAAGAGGCTTAGCCTGAGGGGGCATCTGTAGGAGCGAGAAGCTGAGCACTGCTTGCTTGCTGACCTTTGCTGCCACTGGCCTGCGTGGGCACATGTAGTGTCAGCATTCGGAGCAGCACTGCCTGTGTGATTCTGTCCCTTCAAGTAGGCTCTGTACCTAGTAGGGCCACCAAATCAAACAAGGATTTCCGGGATAGAGGCAGAGCCATTAAAGCCTGTTTAGAAAGTCTGTCTTGCACTCTCCACAGGAGGAACAGGATGGCTTCCACTTTAGTTCTGGGTTTATTGTTTTTGACAGGGTCTCTTTCTATAGCCCAGGCTAGATAATCTTCCTCCCTTGGTGTGCGATGTCTGGGCATTGGCCTCCCAGCCTCTGGTGTGCCAGGAAAGCATTCCACTACAGAACCATGTTCTTAGCCCTTTACAATTTTGTTTTTGAGAAAAGGGGGTGGGGCAGCTGTGGTAGCACTCACCTTTAACCCCAGGTACTTACTACATCTCAGAGCTGGAGGTCAGCCTGGTTTCCAGGACAGCCAGGCTGCACATAGAAACCCTGTCTTAAAAAAGAAAAGAAAAAAGGGTCCCACACCACCAAAGGCCGGCTTTGAATACATTTTAAAAATTTTTGTTTCTGTTGTTTTTGTTTTGGGTTTCACCGTGGAGCCTTGGCTGTCCTCAAATTCATTGAGATTTGCCTGCCTTGACCACTTGAGTGCCGGCATTAATGGCCTTTGCTTTTGAACTTGCAAGGATTATGCTGTGGGTAATTTTTGTTTTGTTTTTTTTCCAGGCAGGGTTTCTCTGCGTAGCCTTGGCTGTCCTGGACTCACTCTGTAGGCCAGGCTCACAGAGCGTGCCCAGCCGTGCTGTAATTTAAGGATTGTCTGTGGATGGCTCTGCAGTTAAATATATCAGCTCCCTACCAAGCCCGACAACCTGGGTGTGATGCTCAGGACCAGCTTTTAGAGAGAGACTGCAGGTTGTCCTTCCACTTCCACTGGGTGGTACCTATGTTAGCACGCACACTCAGGAACAAAACCCAACCAAAGTGTGACAAACAGAAAGGGCAGTGTGGGTTAGCCCACCCTCCCTGGAGTTTCCTTCTCTCCTCTTCAACAACCTCATGTGCCGCTGTGGTCGCTGCCTAGATAGACTTCGGCCACCTACATCTGCCTTCGTGATTTCTACTGTAATCAGGTCCATCTTGTCCTACAGGAGACTACTATTTTCTTTCTTGCTAACTAACAATAGTCTCTTGTGAGATGATGGGATTACTGTGTAGTTTTCTTTTTTTCCTGGTCATTTTTAAATAAAAAACACAGAAGTGAGGTGGCCTCAACGGAGTCAGGAGTTCTAGGCCAGGCTAGGTAACAAAAGAATACCACGAATCAAAAAAGAAAAAAGAAAAAGAGAAAGTGAAGGAGGGCCAGAAGATGGCTTGTGGGTAAAGGCGCCTTCCACCAACCCTCCGGTGACCCTGGGACCCACATGGTGGGAGACAGGGGCCTACTTGGAGCCTTGGCAGGCTTTCCTACAGACACACAGATTGCTCCAAATCAACCAGCCAGCCACTCAAGTAAAATCGGAAGGAAGGTAGACAAGGTTAAATAGTCACTCCTGGTGGTAGAAAGCCAGCATTCCAAGCATTCCTGAGGTGGGCCAGAGCAACCAAAGGTGCTGAAGGTAGTTCTTCCATACACATGCAAACAAAGGCCAGCCTGGCCTGTATCTCCCCTCCTCTGACACACCTCAATACATGTTAAACACAATTTTTTTTTTTACAATGTTAAAATTGTTGGGTTGGTTGTTTTTAGTTTTCTAGACAGGGTTTCTCTGTGTAGCCTTGGCTGCTCTAGACTTACTTTGTAGATCTGCCTGAGGGCTGGGAGGTTTTTCTTCAAATTTTGCTTTTTTTTTTTTTTTTTGGTAGCCCTGCTATATAGACCAGGTGGGCTCCAGTTTAGAGATCCACCTGTCTCTGCTTCTCCAGTGCTGGGATCAAAGGCTTGTGACCACAATGTAATTACTCATATCGCACTTTCCAGAGTAAATGCGCACGTTTGTGGTTACGAGGCTGACTGCAAGCTAAAGGTACCACAGCAGGGTTCAAGAACTGGTCAAAAAGTGCGAACAGCGTGGCAGCCGCCTCTAATCTCAGCACTCTGGGGGCAGAGGCAGGTCAGCCTCGACAGCCTGCCCACTCTCAAAACAGTGCAAATGGGAGGGGACACCTTCCTGACCTCAAACCCCTAAGCACCAGGCGTGGAGAGGCACACCTTTAAAAACCCAGGATTCAGGAGGCAGTCCGCTCTGCTGTACAAAGTGAGACCTGTCTCATAAAATAAAATCCAATCTCTAAAATGCTGCCGGCTGCCAAATCTGGTCGGACGGAGTCTAGGTTGAGGGTAGAGATGTAGCAACAGCCACAGAGAGGACTGTGACAGTTCCAGGCCCAGATGCAGTCCAGATGTGTGGGCAGCAGGGGTTGGGTCCGGCTGAAGCCCCAGGGACGCGAGGAAGCTCAGTCCATGACGGCTGCGTAGGATGTTAAGAGCACAGGTTTGTGTCCCAAAAAACAATCAAAAACAGTAGGGCGGTAGTGCCGTGGTGATGTGCACCTTTGATGACAGCACCTGGGGGGGCGGGGCAGAGGCAGGCCAACATGAGTTCGAGGCCAACCTCATGTACAAACCGAGTTCCAGGACAGCCAAGGCTACTCAGAGAAACGCAGGACAACCCCCAAAACCAAAGCTAAACACCTCCGTACCCCGGCCCTCCCTCCATCGCGTGCAAAACCACAGACAGCAAAATGCCATCTGCAGCTGTGAAACAGCCCACGCTTTGGGGTGCACCACAGACAAAGGTAGCCAGAAGTCAGGAGACCCTGGAAAGCCCTGGAACGTCTGAGTCCCACAGCCCTTTCATAATCTTGGGTTTTTTTGAAAGCGGCTCATTCTGTGTAGCTCTGGCGGCCCTAGAACGATATGGAACACGCTGGCTTCGAACTCATACCCGCCTCTGCCTGCCCAGGGCTGGGATTAAAGGCGCGTGCGCCACCTCGCCTGGCTCCTCCACCTCCAACGTCAGCGGCTGACGTGGGATCCTGGTCCAGTGCCCCGACCCCGCAGGGAAGGGCGTGGCTCCCGTCCGTCCCCGCTCTCCTCCGCCCTCAGGCCGACTTCGGTGCGGAGTCGCTTGGCGTCGCGGGGCATTTCACCTGCTGGAACCACCCGCCCAGCTCCGGCCGGGGTGTGCGGAAACTTCCGGAAGGAGCCCGGTCCAGCGTCTGCGAGCTTGAGCTGGGTTCCAGGCCGGGTGAAAGGCAAGCGGGGCCCCGCCCAGCCGGAAGCGGTGAGGGCCCGCCCCGTGGCCCCGCGAGCCGGGCGCGGACGGGGTGTGGACGCAGCCCGCCTGGGGCGCGCAGAGAGCGGGAGTGGCGGCCTGAGCCCGCGCCGGCCTCAGGGCGGGGCGGCCGGGGTGGCGCTCCCCGGGCTGCCTGCCTCAGCGGAGGAGAAAGACCCGCTCTGGCTAGAGTGCGACGTACAAATCGAAACATCAAACGGATGCCCGGCCAGGCCCACCCGTCAGCCCGCAGCCCCCGGTGCAGCCCGCGCTGAGGGCGATGGCGGGCTGCGCGTCCCCCTAGATGTGAGCTCGGTGTTCGGGGAGGGAGCCCCGCCGATCCCCTGTCAGTTGAGAAAACTCTTAAATACACAGCCACAAATACACCTGATTAGGAGTTCCTGTGCTCCCAGGTCCCGCTGATCCAGGCTGCCCCGGCCCACTCAGCACGGCCTCTGCGTTCTCTAGAATGCAGGCGGCGACGGGGGTGGTGCAGCGTCCTCGGGGAGCCGGCTCTCCACGCCAGTAGCACACCGCGGATCTCCCAGCCTCCAGCGGGTGCACCGGGGACTTAGGGCACCTGTCCTCCCCCTGGACCTCAGCCGCCCTAAGAGCGCAGAGCAGCCACCAACTGCCCTGGATGGCTGAGGGGACCTCAGAGCCTAACACAGCCACCGCCTGCCGGCTCCCGCCCTCCCTTTTACTAACATTTCTTGCCTCAGAGACAGCCTTCCCACAGCTCTCCTCAAAAGAGGCAGTGTTTGCTTGTGGTTGTGCCAGGGTCTAGATGGAGAAAGAACCCACACTGTGGGGTTGCTTTTGTCTCACCGTGGAGACCACCCTGGCTTTGAACTGTCTGGGATCGGTTTACCTTTGCCCCCCAGGGCGGGGACTGCAGGACTAAAGGGGTGCTCCACCACACCCGCTCCTGGATGTTTAATTTTTTAGGAAGGGGATCTCAAGCCTGGATTTCTAGATCCCCTAACCTGTGACTCCAGGGGTTGGAATTACAGGGAAATGCCGCCACGACCAGCTAACCAGCACTGTGGCGCTAACCCACCGGCCAGCACTCATGACCATCTGGGCTGCAGCCCCTAAACCATTATTTTTTTATTTTTTGAGTCGGGGCTTTTCCTAAGTAGCCTTGACTGGCCTGGAGCAGTCCTAGCTACCTAGGTCGACAGGCCTGTGTTACCATGCTGGACCTTAAGTTGTTTTCTTGATCTTGGCTCCAAGTTAGCGAGCCCATCAACACCATGTGAGCTACTTACAGGACTGATGCCTGCCTGGGAAGAGGTGCTGCTCACTCTGCTAGCATGATAAGGAACTCGTGCAGAGTTCACCCTGTAAAACCCTGCTAATTGCAAAGACTACCTGCAGCCTGTGCTAGAGCTCCTGTGAGTCCATCCTGAAAAGCCTGCTTTGCTGCAATCCTTTTTATTACATTTTTTCAAGGCTCTATCTTTTTTCTTACTCTCTTCCTTTTCTTTTTTTTCCTCTTAGTAATAGGGCTGGACACAAGGTTTCATTAGCCTAGATACTTAAAGCATACCACGGCCCAGGTTGGCCTCCATCTCTTTGTCTCTGTGTACTCTCTTTTGGATTTTGAGATGTGGTCTCAGTGTGGAGCCACAAATTGCCCAGAATCAGCAATGTAGGTCAGGCTGGCTTTGAACTTGCAGCACACTACTTGCCTTTTCTGTTTCTAACTCCCAAATGCTGGCATTACAAGGATCCATGGCCACCTGACCTCCAAAGCTGTTTTAAAACTGTGTGTGTCAATTCTAGCACTCCAGAGTCGGATCCGGCAAGACGGAGGCAGCAAGCAGGATCAGCACATACTCTAGGACACCAGGGCTAGAGTGAGCCCTTAGAAAGAAAGGAGACAGGCTAGAGCATTGATGGACAGCGTTGGTTTCTGGGCCTGCAGTGAGTTAGTGGGGCGTGGCCTGGCGCTGAACACTGTGAGGCTCACCAGAGCTTGCTCTGCAAGGATGAGTAACTAGTCTCTTCCAGGAAGTGTTTTCGCTCCTGCAGCCTTCTTCTCTCAAGTCTCTTCCCTTATTTTTTATTACTTTAAATTGTACTTATTTTGGGGGAACACAAAACACTGTGTACATAGGGCAGTGAGAAAGCAGCTTTTGGAATGTAATTTATTTTGGGGAAGGACACAGGTCGGTATGTGTATTTGTGTGTATGTAGGAGAGAGGGCAGCTTTTGAGATTTGGGAGTACTCTTAACAAATGGAACCTGATACTGAGCTCGTGTATTCATTCAGGTTGGTTGGCAAAAGGTTACCCTGAGAACTATCCCCACCACCCAGATTTTGTTATTTATTTCCAGCACATGTCCTTTAATCTCAGCACTCAGGAGGCAGACAGAGGCAGATCTCTGTGAGCTCAAGGCCAGCCTGTCTACAGAGTGAATTCTAGGACAAAACAAAAAATTATGTATGTGTATATTGCATGTAATTGTTTTAGAGAGAAAGTCTTTGTTTTAGAGAGAAAGGCTACTCCTGAATTTATAATTTCAATTAAGCTCTAGTTTCAGCCACTACCCAGTATAATGGTATTGCAGTTGTGTTGGACCAGACTGGTCCTGTCTTAAAAATACAGCCCTGAGGCCAGCTGGATGGCTGAGTGTATGAGTGCTTTCTGCGGAACAATTCAAGCATTAAGTAGACTCCACACTTCCCTATTGTGGTGGGGCAAGCACTTGGAAACCCCACACTGAACTAAGTAAGGGAGGATGCTGGGTTTTGGCTGGCCTGGGCTACACAGTAAGAGCCTGTTCCTGAAAGAAAAAAAAAAAAAAGGCCAAGTAGTGGTGGCCTTTGATCCCGGCACTGAGGAGGCAGAGGCAATCTCTGGTTTATAGTTAGTTCCACAGACTACCTAGAGAAAACCTGTCTCCACACCCCAAAGAAGAGGGAGAGAAGTTTTTCTTTTCCTTCGAAGACCAGGCTGGCCTCCAATTCCCAGAGACCCTCCTGTCTCTGCCTCCCGAATGTTGGGATCACAGGCGCTTTAATCAGGACTGCCCGGCTCCACTTATTTTCTCATCCTGATTTTCACTGTTTTGAGCGGGGTCTCTGTACAGCCCCGGCTTCTGACTCAGGGAGACGCTCCTGCCTCTGCTCCAGAGCGCCTAACTATCGGAGGCGCGATAGTTCTGGTGCAGGTTCCCCGGTGAGGCTCGGCCGACCCGCCATCGAGGCCGCCTGCACGGGACAAGGAGGCAAGATGGAGGCCGGGGCTGGGCGCCGAGGGCGGCCTCGCCTCTAAGCCACAGGAAGTCCCGGCGGCCGGACGCCCCTCGCCTCGCACAGGCCAGTAAGATGGCGCTCGCCGGCCCGGCCCGAAGGCCGTCCGCATTGGCCGGCGCGGCCGGCCGGGCTCTGCGCCCGCCCGCCGCCGCAGGGCTTCCCCGCACGGGGAGGGGAGCCGCCCGCCCCCGCCGGCGAGCCTCGGGCCCTACGGGAGCCGAGAGGCCCGGGCGCCGACGCCGCGTGGGGCGACGCCCTCGGCTCGGACGCGCGTGGAGCCAGGGCTCCGCTCACGCCCGCCACCCAGCCACGCACAAAGTCTCCCAGGGACGGCCAACATGGCGACGAGCTCGCCTTGGCACAGCCCGCTTCCCTCCTCACGAGGGGCGGCCCGAGTAACGACCATTGGCCAGGCTAGAGGCGGCGACGGGCTCCTGGCGCTCCTCATTGGCCCGAGCCCCTGAGGGGGGAAGCCTGTTCTCCTCTCCCCATTCCAAGTTCCAGCCTGTACTTCGTCCTCGGCGTCTAATTGGCTGGCGGTTCACGTCAATTTGCGTCCTGTTCCGGCTCTTTTCTGCCGTCGGCCAATCACAACCTTCTTAACTGCCCGCCTGAATCCTGATTGGTCTCCTCAGCCTGATCCTCTCCCATTCCGGCTTATTTCTTCCTCGTCTTCTAAACGGACTTTGCCCAGGCATGTCCAAGGTTCTGATTGGTCGTCGTGCTGTCATTCCTATCGACGCTCTTCCAGTCACCACCGCTAACGGAGCCCGCCTGGCGGTTGACTGGCTCCTCTCAAAGTCGATCGTCTTCCCGTCCCGCCCATCGCCGCTTCCTGGCTCTTTCATTGGTTGTTCAAACCGAGAGGGCGGTCGTTCTGGGCGGACACCACGCACGCACCTCGGTCTCACACGCCTCAGCGAGGGAACGAGTCCTGCCATTGGGTGAGCTGCCCGCCTTTCTTCTGCAAGTCCCACCTTCCTCCCTCCCTCATTGGGCGGGGCGGCAGATAAGGGGCGGAGATTAGGCCGGGCTTGTGGCGCGTTGCTCCCTCCTCCTTACCCCCCCCTCCCTGTCCGGTCCGGGTTCGCTTGCCTCGTCAGCGTCCGCGTTTTTCCCGGCCCCCCCCACCCCCCCGGACAGGACCCCCTTGAGCTCGCCCCTCAGCTGCCACCATGAGCGGTAAGGAGGAGTCCACTCCGCGCCCAGGGGTGGGAGGGGAGTGAGGGGGCGCGCGCGAGGGCCGACCGGGCGGTCCCCGCTGTGAGGGGGGGCGGGCGGGAGGCGGCGGCGGCGGCCTTGGTCCCGCCCGGGGCGGAGGGAAGGGAGGGCGAAGGGGCTGTGGCGGGGCCTCGGAGGAGGAGGGGGATGGGCCACCCGCCCCGGGGGAGGGGGCAGCGGGGCCTCGCCCGCCCCCTGCCCGCCCCGGCCACGGGGGACGGGCCTCACCCCCCACCACCCGGCCGGCCGCCTGAGGCTCCTCCCGCCGGGGGCCGGCGCCGCGGGGGCGGCCCGACCAGCGCAGGCCCCGCCTGGGCCAACCGCCTCCCCGGTCCGCCCTCCGGCCGCCGCCTGCCCCGGGCCCTCCCCCGCACCCCCGTGAATTCCCTTCCCCCCTCCGGCCCGCCCCTTCCACGCCCCTCACCCCGAAGCCACCCCTTCCGTGGAGGGCCCGCCTCTCCGCCCCAAACCCGGGTTCTAAGCCCTGGACCACCTTAGCCCCTTACCTGTGTTCTCAGACGGCTCCCCATCTGCCCCCGTGAGCTACTTTTTCCTCTTCCCTTCCTGTTTTGTCAGTTTTGTACGTTTGGGTTTTCTCCATCTCTTCTGGTCCTAATTTTAGCACACTTTCCATCCACCCACATGGTTAGTCTCCGTTTCTTCCCAGAATGCTTCCTGAGGCAGGGTCTGGGTGGTAGTCCTTGGTTTGGAAGTTACTACTTGGACCTGGCTGGCCTCAAACTATCCTCCAGCCTCCTCCTGAGTGCAGAGATTTCAGAGTGTGCCAGTACTAGGCGAAACTTTTTGTTATTCCTGAGACACTGTGCCCTCAGATTCCCTTTCCCAAAAGTGCTGTCCTGTTTGAGCTCAGATCTCAGTAGGTAAGGCCTGACGGGCCTAATAACTGGTGAGCCATCTGCCTCCTCCTTCCACGTCCTGGTGTTACAGCTGTGAGTCACCAGGCCTAGCTTCCAAAGCACCTTTTGAGTGATTTCAGGGGTTAATTTTGTGCTTGGGAAAATAGTGGACACCAGTAAGCCAAGTGCCTGCCCAGGGCTCTGCCATTTTATGTGTTGAGAATTGCTCTGAACTCCTTTCTCTTGCCTCCACTTCCAGATTCTGGAATTTCAGGCTTACCAGCATATCTGGCCCTTTCTTCTTTAAACTAATACCTTTTTAAAAACTGTACTTCTTACTCATTGCTGCTTGTCAAAGTCTTAATTTTAAATCTTAGTATGTTTTTTTTCTCTATCCACATAAGTTGTAATCATTTTAATAATCATTTTTAGACCAAGATCACTCCATGGATGAAGTGGCAGCCGTGGTGAAGATTGAAAAAGGTGTTGGTGGCACTAACGGGGGTAACGGTAATGGTGGTGGTACCGCCTTCTCTCAGACTCGAAGCAGCAGCACAGGCAGTAGCAGCAGCAGTGGTGGCGGAGGAGGGCAGGTGAGTGAAGACAGCTGGGGAAGGTGTTAAAGGGTGCAAATATTCTTAGAACTTCCTTAATCAAAAACTCTGGGGAAAAACACAGTAGGGAAGTACACACAGAAAGATAGGTGAACTAGAGGGTCCCCAAATAATGAAAGTTGGGCCAGTATACAAGAGTGAGCATGTTGTCTCTGGTTTTGCTCTTCGTATGCCTGCACCGTTGTTGCTTGTCTGTTGGTACTGCCCCGTAGGCTGGCTGTCGGGTGCCACTAACCCTTTCCTCTCTTCTGGCCAGGAATCCCAGCCATCTCCTTTGGCTCTGCTGGCAGCAACCTGCAGCAGAATTGAGTCACCCAATGAGAACAGCAACAACTCCCAGGGTCCGAGTCAGTCGGGGGGCACAGGTGAACTTGACCTCACAGCCACACAACTTTCGCAGGGTGCCAATGGCTGGCAGATCATCTCTTCCTCCTCTGGGGCTACCCCTACCTCAAAGGAACAGAGTGGCAACAGCAGCAATGGCGGCAGTGGCAGTGAGTCTTCCAAGAATCGCACAGTCTCTGGTGGACAGTATGTTGTGGCTGCTACTCCCAACTTACAGAACCAGCAAGTTCTGACAGGTCTGCCTGGAGTGATGCCCAATATTCAGTACCAAGTCATCCCACAGTTCCAGACTGTTGATGGGCAGCAGCTGCAGTTTGCTGCGACAGGGGCCCAAGTGCAGCAGGATGGTTCTGGTCAGATACAGATCATACCGGGTACAAACCAGCAGATCATCACAAATAGAGGAAGTGGGGGCAACATCATTGCTGCTATGCCAAACCTACTGCAGCAGGCTGTCCCCCTCCAAGGCATTGCTAACAATGTGCTCTCAGGACAGACTCAGTATGTGACCAATGTACCGGTGGCCCTGAATGGGAACATCACCTTGCTCCCTGTCAACAGCGTTTCTGCAGCTACATTGACTCCCAGCTCTCAGGCAGTCACGATCAGCAGCTCTGGAGCCCAGGAGAGCAGCTCACAGCCTGTCACCTCAGGGACTGCCATCAGCTCTGCCAGCCTGGCGTCATCACAAGCTAGTTCCAGCTCCTTTTTCACCAATGCCAACAGCTACTCAACAACTACTACCACCAGCAATATGGGAATGATGAACTTTACCAGCAGTGGATCATCAGGGACCAGTTCTCAGGGCCAGACTCCCCAGAGGGTTGGCAGCCTGCAGGGGTCTGATTCTCTGAATATCCAACAGAACCAGACATCAGGAGGCTCACTGCAAGGAAGTCAGCAAAAAGAGGGAGAGCAAAGTCAGCAGACACAGCAACAGATTCTTATTCAGCCTCAGCTAGTTCAAGGGGGACAAGCCCTTCAGGCCCTCCAAGCACCACTGTCAGGGCAGACCTTCACAACTCAAGCTATTTCCCAGGAAACCCTCCAGAACCTCCAGCTTCAGGCTGTTCAGAACTCGGGTCCCATCATCATTCGGACACCAACAGTGGGACCGAATGGACAGGTCAGTTGGCAGACCCTTCAGCTGCAGAATCTTCAAGTTCAGAACCCACAAGCCCAGACAATCACCTTGGCCCCTATGCAGGGCGTTTCCTTAGGGCAGACTAGCAGCAGCAGTACCACCCTCACACCCATTGCCTCAGCTGCCTCCATTCCTGCTGGCACAGTCACTGTGAATGCTGCTCAGCTCTCCTCCATGCCAGGCCTCCAGACCATCAACCTCAGTGCGTTGGGCACTTCGGGGATCCAGGTGCACCAGCTTCCAGGCCTGCCTTTGGCCATCACAAACACCCCAGGTAAGACATCCTGTTTTCTGCATTTACTACAAACTAATATTTCCCTGTTGAATCTGAAGGGAGAAAGAGTCCTCTGAGATGTTTCCTCAAGGACTGATCAGGCAAGTGTAAAGTGTTTTACTCAAGACATTTGGAGCTAAATCAATAGAAACAGGGTTAGGTGAGGAGCACTTCTGGGCGATGTCCTGTGGTCTTTACTTCCCAGTGTCCTTTTACCACAAAATAAAGTTTGGCACACTTTCTGCCTGCTATCAAGTAGTAAATATTTCAGGCCTTGAGATTCACATGTATTCTCAGTCATACTTTATATTTTTGTTTTCCCCTCACCCAGCAGTGATAGGGATTGAACATATGGCTTCCCAAATCTCCTGCACACTAGCTGATATGTCACTAGCCACTTGGTTTGCGATTTGCTTTTTAAAAAACACCGTTTTAAGAACTTAAAGCCAGTGTGATAGATGGTACCTGCCTTTAATCTCAACATGCAATAGCAGAGGCAGGTGGGTCTCTGTGAGCTCAAGGTCAGCCTGGTCTACAGCTTTAGGACACCAAGATAGAGAGACCCTGTCTCAAAACAAAGATGGTAAAACCAGGACTGCAGAGGTGGATGGTGTAGCAGTTAAGAATACTGGCTGCTCTTCCAAAGAACCTGGGTTCAGTTCTAAGCATCTACCTGGTGGCTGACAACTGTTTGTGCCTCTAGTCCCAGGAGATCCAGCTCCTTCCTCTTCTGGCCTACTTGGACACTTAGAAATATGGGGCACAGGTGTATTCAATCAAATACTAATATACCTAAAAATAAAATCTAAGATGAATAGAAAGTGAAACCAAGCCTAGGATTGATGTTCGGTGGTAGAGGGTGTGTGTCTACACCCTGGGTTCATCTCCAGCACCATACCAAAATTAATTATTTTCAAGACAGGGTTTTTCCAACTAGCACTGAGTGTCCCAGAGCTAGCCAGGTTGGCTTTGAACACACAGAGACCCACCTGCCTCTGCCAGTGCCTCGCAAGTGCTGGGATTAAAGGCCTGTACAGTGTGCCTTGCGTTTCCTTATTGTCCTTTTGCCAACAGTTTTGTGTGATTAAATGTATTGGAAAAGCCCCATCTTGGCATGGCATGGCAACTGCTGTAACCCTCCTTCCCATAGTGACAGGTACAGCAGCTCCCTACGTCTTGATTCAGGAAATTAGCTCTGTGGCCGCATAGGCTACAGATTGTGACGATTCAACTTGAACAGTTTTCTCATGAGTTGTAACTCATAATAGAGCAAAAAATGACTTAATAGATTCCAGAAAGATTTGTTTTTCTAAAATTTTATTTATGTGTATGTGTTTATATCTGTGTGTTTATGCAGTTTGGGTGGGTGGGTGCCTCAGGAAGCTGGAAGAGATCATCTGATTCCCTGAGGCTGGGATTCAGGTGAGCCACCTGGTCTGTGTGGGTGCTGGGAACCGAACTGTTGTCCTCTGGAAGAGTAGCCAGCGTGTTTAACCGATGAGCCCGCTCTCCAGCCTCAGAAAGATTTTCAGTAAGAGGTGTTTGTTTTGTTTTGTTTTTTTGAGACAGGGTTTCTCTGTATATAGTTTTGGCTCTCCTGGAACTCTGTATGTAGACCAACCAGACCAACTTTGAACTCAGAGAGCTGCTTGTCTGTTTACTGATTTTCCTAGTTGGTCTTTAACACCCAACTGTCTGTATAAGCCAAGTAACATTGGATACATAGATATGGAGACCAATTCTTAAAATCCCACCACTTTCAAGGCTGTGTAGGAAAATCATGAGTTCGAAGGCCAGCTAGTTTCCAGGTGCTGGTTGTTTGTGCCTTTAATCTTAGCATTTGGGAGGCAGAGGGAGGTAGATCTGAGTTTGAGGCTACCTCGGTTTACAGAGTTAAGGACACCCAAAGAAACCCTGTCACAACCCCTACCCCCCCAAACCAAAAACAAAACACAAAAATTGCAGGCCATATGGGGAGGCCTTGCCTCAAAAAACAATACAAAAAAAAAAACAACCCTAAAATATGAAAACCAACAATAAGATTTTAGAAAGCCAAAAATCAGAACCGTAAGGTAAGTATGAAGGCCTTTTAGAATTTGTCATTTTAGAATACATCGGAAGGCTGAGTATTGTCTCTTCTTGTAATTGCAACACTCAAGTGAGGCTGAGGCAAGAGGGTCAGGGCTAGTTTGTGCTAGTGATTCATCGTCTCCCCCCAAAAATAAGTTTTTAGAAAACTATCATGAAGGGCTGGAGAAGATGGCTCAGAGGACCTGAACTCAATTCCCAGCAACCACAAGGTGGCTCACGACCATCTATAATAAGATCTAGTGCCCTCTTCTGGTGTGCAGGCATATGTGTAAGAAGAACACCATATACATAATAAATAAATAAATCCTTTAAAAAGTTAATTTGTTTCTTATTAAAATATCATGTAGATCATCAGTATATTTTGGCAGAGGGCACAGGGTCTTATTGTGTAGCCCAGGCTAACCTCATTACCTATGTGAGCCACTAACAAGAAGCAGAGCTAATCTTTAATAAAATAAAATAAAAGGATGCAAGAAAAACTAATAACTAAAGGAATCATACTTCTAAGAGGAGTTTCAGTGTTAATTAGTTACGGTGGTTTCAAATATTGGGCTCAAGTGATGGACCTGCTTCAACTTTATGGAACTCTTGAATAGTTAGGAGTACAGATGTGTGCCATAGGGTTCGTGGTTGTGTATGTGTGTGTGTGTAATTATGGTTTTTTGAGACAGGGTTTCTCTGTGTAGCCTTGGCAGACCAGGTCTTGAACTCAGATCTGCCTTCCTCTGCCTCCCCAGTGCTGGTATTAAAATCATGTGCCACCACATACTGCTGGCTAAAAGTTTATGAGGGTAAGGTTTGTAAAAGCTGAACAGCCTGGAAAGGAGACACTCGCCAGGTAATCTATACCAGCATGCTTGTTCTGTTTGTTCTTGAGTTTTATTTAGGAGTTTTGGTATGTAAAGGAGATCATGGAATTGTTCCAGCTAGTAATTTGGATCCTTGCAATTTCCAAAAGATTTTGTAATTTTAGCTCTAGAGAGCAGTTCTGCGAAATTTCTATTGCTCAATCGTGCTTTGGGAGAAATTAGCCATTTACTATGTCATAGGTTAGAACTGCCTAGTTGTTATTGATGGTCTTGAACTCAAGAAAATGTGTGATTAAGCCAGGTCATTTTGCAATTTAAGATTGTTTTCTTGATTAATATGCTTTTGAAAACATGTAGTTAATTAACTAATGTGTGTGTGTGTGTGTATTTTAAAAACCATGTAGCTGAGGAGGGCACCTTGAACTTATGAAAAAAAAATTTTTCCCCCCAAGACAGGGTTTCCCTGTGAAGGGTATCCTTGAACTTAGATTCACCTGCCTCTGCCTCCTGATAGTGCTGGTATTATAGGCGTTTGCCCCAATGCCCAGCTACTTGTAACCTTAACCTGCACCTCCAAGTGTACGCTACCATATCTGGTTTTTTTGTTTGTTTGTTTTTCTTGTTTCTTTTTTTAAGATTTATTTATTATTCTGGCTACCCACCAGAAGAGGGCATCATATCTCATTACAGATGGTAATGAGCCACCATGTGGTTGCTGGGAATTGAACTCAGGACCTCTGGAAGAACAGCCAGTGCTCTTAACCTCTGAGCCATCTCTCCAGCTCCCCATATCTGGTTTTTTGTTAGGTGCTTCTGGACATTGAATCCAGAGTCTCATGAATGTTAGGCAACACTCTACCAACTGACCTCCTGCATTCCTAGCTCATAAGTTTCATCTTTCTTTGTTGTTAAACCTCTCATAAATTTCTAACTTTTTCCCCCTTTTTTAATTGTTCAGATTTTTATCTTTAGAAAGGTAATAGTTGGAGAGAGACTTAGACTTTCAGCTGTTGTTTGTTACAAAGTATTTTACCCTTTTTCGATACAGTATTACTTATGTACTAGAAAACTCAAACATTAACAATATTTTCAACCTCTTCACAGTACAATTTAGTAGAAGGCCCATTGAATGTGAAACCGTCTTACTAGTTTAAGATGAGGTAGCCTTAGAAACTACAGCTTTTGGCCAGGCTTGGTGGCTCAGACCTTTAACTCTGTAAGTAGAGGCAGGCAGATCTTTTAGTTGGAGGCCATTCTGGGTATATGTTACCCAAGCTGGCCAGGGCTGCATACACAGTAAGGCTCTGTCTTTAAAAAGAGAGCCAGTCGGTGGTGGCACACGCCTTTAATCCCAGCACTCGGGAGGCAGAGACAGGAGTTTCAGGCCTGCCTGGTCTACAGAGGGGGGTCCCAGACAACCAAGGCTACACAGAGAACCCCTGTCTCAAAAAACAGAGAAAACTGTATGTAGTGTTTTATGCTCATTCTGTTTACATTAACATAAAAAATCAATTTTTAAAATGCCTCCAGAAGGTTTCCTGTTGGTTTTTTGTTTTGTTTTGTTTTTTACTACTAAATATTCCTGTTGATTTTTTTTTTTCTTTTTTACTATTTTTTTGGTGACCACACAAACAAAGGTATAAATCTAGATGGGGGTTAGTGAGGGAAAGGACCACCCTATTAACTACTAGTTTCCAAAAGTGAAATCACACATAGGTTCCTAGAGTTGTTTTTAATTGTTTTTAAATCCATAGCCGCCTTTTTGTTTTGTTTTGGTTTTGAGACAAGGTTTCTCTGTGTGGCCTTAGCTGTCCTAGGCTCTCACTCTGTAGGCCAGGCTGGCCCCGATCTCACAGAGACCTGCAGCTGCCTGCCTCTCAGACTCTGGGGTTAGAGGCAGTGCTACCGCTGCCCCGCTCCAGCCTTCTTTTTAAGCAACACTTTTTTCCTTTTTATCAGTAATCTTTTCTCCTTTTGTAGTCTTAAACTTTGTATCTTTCCCTCCCCAGTCTCTGTTAAACACTGAAAACTTGCTTTGGGTGTGCATGCGGCCAGCTTTGAAATGTTGAGTGTGGTTGGCTTCTTGGGAGTTCTAATAGAGAGTGCAGAGTTGGGCTTTGGCATGAGATTAGAACAGACTATCTTGATGTCTATAACTCACTCTTGAAGAAAATTTCAGGCACTAAAAATAAAACTTCTACATCTGCTAAGTTTTACTGGGGTCAGGAACATGTTTTCTTACTGTTGAGTTGAATATGAGCCTGGGATTCCTTGCCAGCACGCTCACTGAAGGTGGGGTCAGATTGTGGAGACCTAATTTGTTTTTTGGAAAAAAAAAAAAAAAAGTTGTGTTTTTTCCTAGTGCGTGTAAACCATCAAGTTTAAGTTGTAAAGATGTTTTAAAGTTGCTTTTTTTTTTTCCCCTTAGGTTGAGTCTTTGTTGCTTAGACTGTCGTGAGACTCACTTTGTAGTTCAGGCTGCAGTAAAAAAACAAACAAACAAAAAACAAAACAAAACTCATGGCAACAAGCCTCCTGCCTCAGCCAGTGAGTGTTGGGATTGCAAATAGGAGCATCCACAATCAGCCAGAATTAACATTAATGGAAAAGGTCATATAAGAAACATTCTGTTTTAAGATAATACAGTTGATCAAATGAAACGCATGTTAATCTTCTTCTCTAATAGTGCACTTATTTTTTTTTTCTTAAGTGACTTTTGTTAAAGAGAATAGTTCTTGAAATCTAAATACTTCATTGCTTTGAAGCTCAGTGGGATATGAGAAGATGGTCGTATTTCAGGTGTTCCTATCTGTCCATTCCAGATGACTATCTAAATGATGTCATTGTTGACTCTTGTTGCCTTATGCCTGCACTGTGCCATTTAGCTCAGTCAAGTAACTGAGTAGGGATGTGGTAGATAAGCCTTCAGTCCAATACACTTGGGAGGCTGAAGGATTGGGAGTTCAAAATCATCTTCAGCTGGACTGTTTAGTGAGTTGGAGACCAGCCCCCTGTTTGCAGCAACAACAAAACTACAAACAAACAAAAAAACCTGAATAAAAATTTTCAGGCCTGGAGAGATGGCTCAGTGGTTAAGAGCACTGTCTCCTCTTCCAGAGGTCCTGAGTTCAATTCCCAGCAACCACATGGTGGCTCACAACCATCTACACTGGAATCGGATTCCCTCTTATGGCGTGCAGGCGTACATTTGGATAGAGCCCTCATCTACATAACAAATAAATCTTTTAAAAAAATTTTCCCCTCAGCCAGCTGTAGTGGTGCACTCATGTAAAGTAATCCTAGCACTCAGGGAGGCAGAGGCAGGTGGATCTCTTGAGTTTGGGGCCAGCCTGGTCTGCAAAGCGAGTCCAGGACAGTTAAAGCTACACAGAGAACACACAAGAGCTAGGAATGGTGGATTGTGCTTATAGTCCTAGAAGTTGGGAAGTTGATGCAGGTTTTGTTTGTTTTGTTTTTTTATGACACTGTGTGGCTTAGGCTGTCATTGAATTATGCAGTTCAGACTGACCATATTCCTGCCACTGTTCTCTGTGAATGCTAGAATTATAGGCATATCGCATCATGACCTACTTTTTTAATTTTTATTTTTTAAAAATTCTTTATTACAGTATTTTGCCTGCATGTTCTTCTACAGGCCAGTAGAGGACACCAGATCTCACTATACATGGTTTTGAGCCACCAACCATGTGGTTGCTAGGAATTGAACCCCTGTCCTCTGAAAGAGCAGCCAGTACTCTTGGCCTCTGAGCCCTCTCTCCAGCCCCATGACCTAACCTTTCTTTTTTGTTTTGTTTTTCAAAAGCACAGGGTTTCTCTTTGTAGTCCTTGATTTCCCGAAAACTCACTCTGTAAGACAGATTGGCCTCCAGACCAGAGATTTGCCTGCCTCTGCCTCCGTAGTGCTGGGATTAATTAAATGTGTATGCCAACACTGTCTAGTATGACCTACCTTTTATATTCATAATACCCATGTCTATTTATTTATTTATCTATCTCATATTTGTTATGTGGGAGGGAGTTCATGCATGTGTCACTGCTCTCACATGTGATTCCTGGTATTTGGATTCAGGTCATCAGGCTTGGCAGCGAGCACTCTTTACCAGCTAATCCATTTGACTGGCTCTTGTTTTTTTATTTTACTTTTTTCTGTGTAGATGTTTTGCCTGCGTATATATCTGAGCACCATGTGCATGCCTGGTGCCTATGGAGGCCAGAAGAGGGCATTGGATCCCCTGGAACTGGAGTTACAGTTGTGAACCATCATGTGGGTGCTGGGAATTGAACCTGGGTCCTCTGGAAGAGCAGCCAGTGTTATTAACCACTGAGCCATGTCTCTGCCCCCCCCCCCTTATATTTGTGATAAATGACTAAATTTAAGCCTTAGCGAACATTAAAAAAACTGAAATTAATATTTAGATATTTTTTAAAAGATTTATTTATTATGTGTACAATGTTCTGTCTGCATGTACACCTGCACACCAGAAGAGGCATCAGATCATATTTAGATGGTTGTAAGCCACCATGTGGTTTCTGGGAATTGAACTCGGGACTTCTAGAAGAACAGCCAGTGCTCTTAACCTCTGAACCATCTCTCTAGCCCAATATTTAGATTTGATGGAGAGACTTCCAAAAATATGTTTTTATGTTTCCAAAATTTGTACAGTCCCACTTCTGTTTTCTCCTTTTTGTCTTAAACCATTCCGTGAAGGAGGCTGGTAGGTTAAAACTCCCATCTCCCTTAGCCACAGCGACATCTACTGGTGAAAATTACTACCATTTTGCTGATTACTTAGCTCTAAGGAAAAGAACCCATTTTCTGAGGCAGTTTTTAAATCTAAAAAAAAAAAAAGGAAAGGAAAAAAAAAAGAAATATATTAAAGAGAGGATTTCAGTCTAAACTTTTGTTTCTATAGATATTTTCACTCATAAAAGTTTTTAACTACATAGAGAAATTACAGAAGCTACAAAAAGGAAAGGAAAAAAAAGGCTTCCCATCTCAGTCACCAAATAAACTATTGTTTGTGCTGTGCTTGACAGGATCTCCCTTCATAGCTTAAGCTGGCTTTGATCTCACAATCCTCCTACCTCTGAATGCTGATGTTACAGTCATGTCCACTATTCTCAGCATGCATCTTTGTTTAAAGGTTTCTTTTATAATTGGACTTCCCTAGTAATAAGCTTTAAGTTTTCTTAATAATTTATTTTAGTGTATGGGTGTTTACCCTAAATGTATGTTTATATACCACATGGTTGCCTGATGTCAGAGGAGTCCAGAAGAGTGTAGGGCATCACAGACCCTGGAACTGGAGCCACAGATGGTTGTGAGCTGCCATGTGAGTATTGGGAATCAAATCCAGGACCTGCGTAGCCAGGAATCTGAGCCATTGTTCTTAGCCTTCCTAATGCTGCAGCCCTTTAATAGTTGGTCATATTGTAGGACCCCAGCCATAAAATTATTTCATTGCTACTTCATAACTGTAATTTTACACTATTGTGAATCATAATTTAAATGTCTGTGTTATATGATGGTCTTAGGTGACCTGTGCAAAAGGATTGAGAACCCAGGTTGAGAACCATTTCTAAGTTATCTCTCCAGCTCATAATGAACTTTTTTTTTTGAAAAAAGTTAAAGGTATGCTTTGTGCAGGGCCTATTGGTGCATAGTTTTCATAGTAGTATGGGGAGGCAGAAGCTGGTAGATCTCTCAAGTTCCAGGCCATCCAGGCCTCCATATTAAGACCTTGTGTGTTTATGTGTATCTCTGCCTGTCTGTCTCTCTCTCTTGCTCTCTCTCTCACACACATAAATAAATGTGTGTGTATATACATGGCTGTCCTGGAACTCACTCTGCAGACCAGGTTGTGCTCAACTCACAGAGGTCGACCTGCCTCTGACTCCCTAGTGCTAGGATCAAAGGTGTGCACCACTATACCTGGCCAAAACCAGTTTTAAGCAGATTTAAGCATGTGCCTGCCTGGTGCCTATGAGGTCAGATTCCCTGCCTGGAACTGCAGTTACAGACAGTTGTGAGAAGTCATTACACTTACCCACAGAGCTTTTCTTTCTAATCCTGTGCCTAGCATTTTCTCCCATGGATGCCCAAATGTTTTCTTCTTTGCCTTTTCCAAAGCTCTGTGCTTCCTCTGCCATATGTCTTCAGCCCTCTTCACAATTTAGGGACTTTGGAGAGAGAAGTTTCTCACTAAGTTGCTCATACTGTTTTCTGGGTCTCTCAGGCACCTCACATGCCTGCATGTCCTGGAATGCATGTGATTCAGAGACACACATGCAAGCAAGGCACACATACATAAATTAATCTAAAAAAAAATCTTCATCAGATTGCCTATACAGAAGTCTGAAGGGGGCTGGAGAGATGGCTCAGAGGTTAAGAACACTGGCCATTCTTTATAAGGTCCTGAGTTCAATTCCCAGCAACCACATGGTGATACACAACCATCTATAGTGAGATCTGGTGCCCTCTTCTGGGGCGTAGGCACACATGCAGGCTGTATAAGTAATAAATAAATCTTTTAACTGTGTTGGCCGTTTTCTTGATTAATGCTTGATGTGAGAAGACCCAGCATACTGGGGCCTGGGTTCTCCTGGTTTAACAAAACAGGATGGTCCTAACTGGTTTAAGAAAACAGGATGCCCAGGCCTTGGAGATGAAACCAATCCTGCTTCTTGGTGCTTACCTTGTTCCTCCCTGAGTTCCTTCGTGATGGAGTAAACCCTTTGCTTCCCAAGTTGTTTTTAGGTCATGGCAGTTATCACGGCAAGATGATAGATAGGAAAGCAGAAGCCCAATTGGAGTTTTAGGAAATGCATGGAAACTAGCTTTTTCAATGCTTGCCTCCAGTGTAGAGGCCCTCAGCTCAGTTCTACAGTGGTGTTGACTTGGTTTTACAGTTACTGATGTCTTAATTTCATCATGCTTTAATAATTTCCAAGTTTGTTTCTCCACAGAGAATAAGGTTTTGACTCTTAGTGATCTTCTTGGAAGGTTGTGGTTTACCATACTTCTTTTCTTTGAAGAAACTGAAAAGATCTCTAATGCACATAGTTTGAGAAATTGATGATGCTGGAGGCAACGACTGGGTTTAGCCAAGACTCTCATTAAACTGCTTCTGTTTTCCTAGTTACTTTCATCCCAGGAAGGCCAATCTTTAATTTATCTCATTGCTTAATTAGTACCATGTCTTAAGATTAAAGTGTTCTTTTCTAACTGTTATTAAAAGGGGGGAAAATCCAGTATGATGTTGATGTCATTGTTGGCCTTTGTGTTGACATGGGTCTTACCTGTTAGCCAAGGTTAGCCTGGAAGTACTATGTCAACTTAAACCTGTAGTTCCTTGGGAGTCCCTCAAGTACTTATTTGGAAAGTTGAGTCAGAAGGTTGCTTGAGCCTAGGAGTTCTAGGTCAAGCTTAGAAAATATAGCAAGACCTTATGTCAGATTAAAAAAAAAAATGCTGCCTTTTGGGCTAATGAGATGGCTCAGCAGGTAAAAGCACTTTCTTTAAGGCTGACAGCCTGAGATTGGTTCCTGGAACTCATTTGTTGCAAAGAGAACTGATTTCCAAAAACTGTCCTCAGGCTTAGACAAGCATACACACTGATCATGGAAAAAAGAACTGTAATTAAAATTTGAAAAGAAAAAAGGAGAACACTATGAGTGTGATGTCTGTGAGATTTCCTTTTGTTAATTTATATTTTTTGGTGTTTTGAGACAGGGTTTCTCTGTGTAGCCCTGGCAGTCCTGGACCTCACTCTATAGACCAGGCTGGCCTACTAGTGGGAAGAGATCCGCCGGCCTGTGCCTCCTGAGTGCAGCTTTGTCAATGAGATTTCTATGGATGTTCTGCCCTACCACTGCCGTCTCTCCTTTTTCTTTCAGGTGACCATGGAGCTCAGCTTGGCCTTCATGGATCTGGTGGTGATGGGATGCATGAGGAGACAGCAGGTGGAGAAGAGGGAGAGAACAGCCCTGATCCCCAGCCCCAAGCTGGTCGGAGGACTCGGCGGGAAGCATGTACATGTCCGTACTGTAAAGATAGTGAAGGAAGGTGAGTTCATTTTCTTGAATATAGAATTTGTCTTTGTTTTGTTTGTTCAAGACCCGTGCTTCTCTGTGTAGCCTGGTTATCCTGGACACAGGACACCTGCCTGCGCCTGCTTCCCAGAGTGCTGAGATTTCACCACTGCACCCGGCTGTGGTTTTTGTTGTTGTTTGTTACAGTTCTGGGGAGAAGGTCTCACTCTTCCACCTCATAGAGATCTCCTTCAGCCTCTCAGTGCTGGGATTAAAGACATGTGCCTCACCAAGATCAGCAGCTTTTGGTTTGTTTTTTTTTGTTGTTGTTGTTGTTCTGGTTTTTTTTTGTTGTTGTTTTTTTTTTTTTTGTTTTTGTTTTTGTTTTTTGCTACAGAATCTCTATTGTAGTCCTGGCTATTCTGGCATTCATTATGCAGACCAGGTGGTCCTCAATTTCACAGAGATCCTTCTGCATCTGTCTCCCTAGTACTTGGATTAAAGGTCCAAGATACCATATTCAGTTCCTTATTTTATTTTACATGGAATCAGGGTCTGTGTCTCCTACTTTAGCCTTGAATTTTTGGTGCTTGTGCCTGTCTTCCAAGTAGCCAAGATTACAAGGATGAGCCTCCATTTGTTTCTTTCATCCTTAAGATTTAGGCCTGAGGCAGGGCTTGGTGGCTCTGGCTGTCCTGGAATTTGCTCTGTAGACCGGGCTGGCCCTGAACTCAGAGATCTACCTGCCTCTGCATCCTGGCTGCTGAGAGTAAAAGCATACAGCACCACCAGTATGTGTTTAGTAGCCACTATTAAAAAACCAAATACTTAATGCTCTTGCACATAAAAATAAAAAGAGAACAAGGAGCCAGGCATGGTGTTGCACGCCTATAATCCCAGCATTGTGGGGGGCAGGTGCAGGCATATCTCTTGAGTTCAAGGCCAGCCTGGTCTACATAGAGAGTTCCAGGACAGCAGGAGGCTATACAGTGTTACCCTGTCTAAAGTGTGTATATATAAGTTTTATCCAGCCCATTCCCATTTTCCCACTAAGTCTTTGATACTATGCTGGGCAGGCAGCTCAGTGGGTCAGAGTGCTTGTTGTGAAAATAAGAGAACCTGAGTTCAAGTCCTCAGCACACTCTTGTTTGTTTGTTTTTCGAGACAGGGTTTCTCTGTGTAGCCTTGGCTATCCTGAACTCAGTTTGTAGACCAGGCTGGCCGCAAACTCAAAAGAGATTCCACCTGCCTCTGCCTCCCTGAGTGCTGGGATCACAGATGTACACTACCACACACTCACACACTCGTCTGGCAAGCAAGCTGGAAAAACAAACAAATCTTAGTGACAGATATGGTGGCAAATACCTTTAATTCTAGCACTGTGCAAGCAGAGGCAGGTAGATCTGTGAGTTCAAGGCTAGCCTGGTTTATTTCAGGAGTATTAGGACTGCCAGGACTACATAAAAAGACCCTTTCTCAAAAACAAACATAAAAGAATGGGTTATATAATTGCTTCTGACACTTTTTGGTTCCTTAATTTCTGTTTCCAGAGTGATAAGTCATTATGTTCTCATTCTTAGAAGCTCTGGAGATCCTGGCAAAAAGAAACAGCACATTTGTCATATCCAAGGATGTGGCAAAGTATATGGCAAGACCTCACATCTCCGGGCACACTTGCGCTGGCATACAGGGGAGAGGCCATTCATGTGTAACTGGACATACTGTGGGAAGCGCTTCACACGTTCAGATGAGCTTCAGAGACATAAACGCACACATACAGGTAAGACCCTAGGGAAGAAAAAAAGGATAGTAGATAAAAGAAGAAGACATGATGTGCGTGCCTATGAAGTAACTGAAATTTCTGAACAATGTGTATGTGAAATTAAGTGTGTCTCAAAGAGCATTTGAATTGATCTGGAAGGTTTTAAGGAGGAGCTCAATTCCAAGTGAGATTTTGAAGGACACACAGCAACCCTATCTTTGTCCTGACTTATTTTTGCCTAAGGTTTTTGTTGTTGTATTAAACTTTTTTCTTTTTAATCTAGGAGAGAAGAAATTTGCCTGCCCTGAGTGCCCTAAGCGTTTCATGAGGAGTGATCACCTGTCAAAGCATATCAAGACTCACCAGAATAAAAAGGGAGGCCCCGGTGTAGCCCTGAGTGTGGGCACTTTGCCCCTGGACAGTGGGGCAGGCTCAGAAGGCAGTGGTACTGCCACTCCTTCAGCCCTTATTACCACCAATATGGTAGCCATGGAGGCCATCTGTCCAGAGGGCATTGCCCGTCTTGCCAACAGTGGCATCAACGTCATGCAGGTGACAGAGCTACAGTCTATTAATATCAGTGGCAATGGTTTCTGAGATTAGACACCCAGGGCCAGAGACATATGGGCCAATACCCATCGAGCCCAGGATGCAAGGTAGCGTGGGTCCAAGAGACACGTGGAAGAGAGAGCCATGAGGCATTGATGTGCTTGGTGGTGGGATGAATTGGGGGAGGTACAAGAGAAGAGATGGGATTGTGGCACCCATCTGTGTCACTGGTGACTCCTTGAAAATGGAAAATATTAGTGAAAATTCTGCTGGTGCCACCCTTTGATAAGCGTTTATTTCATCCCAGGTTCTTCTCACTCTTCTTACCCCAGCCTCCCCTCCTGCGTTTTCCCTCTGAGCTCTCCTCCTGTGATGGATTTCCCCACCCCCTTCCTAAAGCCATCATGCCTTGATAAATATATATGATCATTGAAATACTTTTTAACAAAAACAGATTCTATATTATATATATATATATAAAAATATATAGAGATGCTTTCACAGGGGCTGGCTGGGAGGAGGAAAAAGAACATTCTGTGACCAAAATACCTTGGTCATTTTTTTTTAATTGCCTTATTTCTCAGTGGCTGAGCCTTATCATGACACATCAAGCTTTTTCTATAAATGTTGTCCTGGCATCCCACCAGAGTAAGTGTTCATATGCTCTGCTTTTTAGTTCATATATACATATATAATGTCTTATTTCTTAATTTTGTCAATATATTTGGGATTAGCTCCTTGCACTCCTTTCCTGACTCAATCCTTTTTGTCCCCCTTTTTCTCACATGATCACTTCCTGTGTTGTTTTTGACAGGGATCCCTAGATTAGCCACTTCTGTCAAAATTTTGAAGACCTTAGTACAGCAGCAGAGTGGAAAAAACCTTGAGGTGCCATCTGATGCTTGGAGTAGCTGTGGAGGGAGTGTTTAAAATACTCCTGACGCAGGCACCTTCTCAGTGCTGGAGAGTCAAAACCATCTCCCTTTGTTAGCTGCTCTAAACACCAGAAATCAGAATTCTCTCTGTGGCACTATATAAGAGGCCCTTTGAGGGAGACAGTCTGTGTAAGCTGTCAGATGATCAACTAGTAGGCAGCAGTTTTCAGTAGTAAAAAGATGTTCTCAGAAAAGGAAACAACTCGTTTTTTCGGATTCAGAAGTTAGTGGAATTGTTTGGATTTCAGTATCATTGTCTTCCAAATAGCTCTAAGCCTTACTGTCTGGGCTTCTCAGTTCACACTTTCTCTTGAGCATTTCTGTAGTTCCTTCCTACCAGTGCTAAGGAGCATCAACCCATGAGTCTGATCCAACCTTCCATTCTGTAGAGTGCAAGACTTGTGCCAGAGGCAAAGAGTGGTTCTTCAAAGCATGTTTCCCCTTAACTCTTCCTTATGATGTACTAGGGTGGTTCCTAAGGGAAAGGGAAGCACACAGTCATGGGAACGATAGCCCAGAACAAAAGAAATCTTGTCTTACCACTGTGGACTATAGGAGAGATTGGGAGAAATTATCCTGCTTTCTCCATGGCCTGATTCCAGAAGAGACTGATCCAAAAATTATATCGGCAGGGAAACTCAGTGTGTTTGACACTGAGACTTAAATGCAACCAGAATTGTCCTCAAGGCCCAGCCATTAAAGCATTGTCTCTCTTGACTTTCTGGTATCTTGTCAGAGAGCTTTTCACTGTGAGGAAGTATGGAAGTGGTTGTGTGTATGTGTGAAATCTGTTAGGTTGGGGATAGGTTTTCTGTTAGCCAATATTTAAAGAGACCTGCAATAAAAAATTTCCCTGATCTGATAGAGAAAGTAAACTGTTTGTGTATGACTGTGTATGAATGTGCTTACGCCTGTATATATCTACATGCAGATGAGAACTTATATTTGAAATTGTTGGAAAATAAATTCAGATCAAAATGCCTTTCAGGTCCATTATCTAGAAATTGGTCGTAAGCTTGGATATTTTCCTGAGGTCAGTTCTCTGCTTATGCTAAATCAGTTACAATTATGAATGGGGTGGGGGGTATCCTAGTGCACTTTCTAAAGAAGAAACTATTTTTTTGTTTGAAAATGAACTCAGCATCCATATCTGTAGTGGAGTCCTTGTTCTAAACTCTCTTTATCTTGGCTACATATACATTATACTATTATTAAACAGTTTATGTAAATTCCATCTAAACTAGGTTCTTGGTAAGTTTGTGGTGTTGTTAGCCTGTAGTACAGTAGCTGTTAATCCTCTAACGTTAGTTTATTCCATTTGGTCCTTTCTGTGCAGACTTAATGCTGTTATCAAGACTCAGGAAATATTTCAAGGGACTTTCTCCAGATCACATGTTCTTAATGTTGAAGTAAATGTTATCCGTCCTCAGCCACCATCACGCTTTTTATTTCTGCAGAAAAGCAGAACCCAAACCTTGTTATTTTATATTCATAATCATGTACTTTGGCATCTCTGGAGGAAGGGCAGGATTACTCACTGGGGTGTGCACTGTTGCTAGGTCATTTCAAGGACTGGAGTCTTCAGTGTGAGGTGATGCGACGAGCTGGCTTAATGAAGCCGCAGAAGCACAGGCTTCAGATAAGTTATTAGGTAGTGTTCTCTCTCCTGGGTGAAAAGTGGTGACTCACCTTCAGTGTCTGCTTCAACGACACTGCTACAAACTAATTTACGTCAGATTCTTTCTGCCTTTTTAATTAATTTCTTTCTCCAGTGTCTTATTTGACCCCCAAATAGAAGCTGTTTCTGCTTTTGTCTCCCTGTCTATGAGCCTCTCAGCCTTTTTCACAGTTAAGAGACTACATTCCTCCAGTCCGTCTCCTTACTGAAAAATAACCTTTCCCCAAACTTCTGACCATCAGAATTTAACATAATTGGCTTACATACTGATTCTGAAATTCTTTTCATTACCTTTTTATTGTTTGGTTTGGGGTTTTTTTGTTTGTTTTGTTTTGAGACATGGTTTTACTCTGTAGCCCAGGCTAGTCTGGAATTCACTGTGTAACTCAGACTGGCCTTGAACTTTGGTTTATTTTTCTGCCTCCCACATGCTAGAATTGGAGGTATATGCCACCATGTCCAGTCTACATGAATTTTTTCCTAATTTTTTTAAAGTGACTACACCTTGCAGGGTGTTGGATGACCACATAGTATTTTTTTGTTTGTTTGTTTTGTTTTGTTTAATAGGTCTGTCTATGTAGCCTTGGCTGGTCTGACCCTGAACTCAGAGATGTACCCACCTCTGCCTTCCAAGTGCTGAGGTTACAAATATGTGCCTCCACACCCAGCAGAAATAGTAATTCATCCCCTTGCCCTAGGCTTCCCACTCATTGATCTATAAACCTTCAGGAACCTCTCAGCGGGTACTCTTTTTGGGAGTGCTATTCAACATGCAATACAATGGATATTTCTTAGCCTGGTTTCAGAATAAATAGAACCTTCAATCACAGAAAGTATAGACTGATGTATGGGATGAAGGTGTTATAATTTGGGGAGGGTTGGAGACTAAAGCTGTAAATTACTATGGCTGATTTATTTCTACTATATACATATATATATTTTTTGCTTTTGTATATCCTATATAGAAAACCAAGCGTATTTTTTTAACAAATCTGAGAAAGAACTATGAACTGCAGGTGTTTGACTTTCAGAATATATTTTGTATTGTTAATACTTCACATTATGTGAATACTGGAAGCTGCAGATCTTTGTTAGGGCGCAATAAATTTGGATACTTTTTGAGGGGTTCTTTTGGGGGTGCTAATCAGGCCTCTGTCATACTTGGAGGGAGCCCTGGTGCTACATGATCAAAGTTTTCATTCAGCTTAAGTGCCCTGATGTCTTTTGGGCCTTGGGATCAGGTCAGAAGTGATCAGGTACCAAGGGAATGAGGACAGTGCCAGCCTCAGCTGAGGGCCCTTTGTGGGGCTTTGCTTTCCCTAGACAAAACTGGGTAGCCTCTTGAGTTTGGAAGGAGGAATGTTTGAAATCTCAGAGTTTTGTCTTCTCTTAGAAGAACCAGTAACTGTCAAGGATAAAGGTGGCAGTGGTTGCTTTGCGAGAGGAGGGTATGGCACTTTTCCAACCCCAGAAGACATTGCTTTGAGAGCTGATAAAACATGGGCACGTTTTTACTTTGGCTAGAAGACTTCTCTCTAGTGCCTCTCTTGGGTCTGCTCCAGGGTACGGATTTCAACCAGGAAGACGAGTAGACCAGTTTTGAGGTGGCCCTGTTTCGTTTCTTTGTCTGCCTTCCCTAAACATCCCCCGGAAAGACATTAAGCAGCCTTTAGCTTAATTCCTACTCCCTCTTCCAGACTTGGTTCAAGTGCTGTAGGTTGAAGACTGAGAAGGGGGAGAGGGGCAGTTCTTGGCTCCATCCCTTCCCTAAGTCCTCTCTGCTCTGATTTCCCAGACCCAAAAGGATTCCTCCACAGCCCTCATTTGAGAGTCAAGGTTGGTTGTTTTCCCCGTCTCTCCCTTTATCAAACAGTCCAACCTTCCTTGTCTTGGCTGAGAGAGTATTAGGGACTCATCTGTCCTCCTGCTCTTCTAAGTCCCAGCTCGTTGTGGGGTTGAGGAGCACGACAGATTAGGCCGGGGCTGCAGATGGAGAAGATTTTGTACCCACTTGGTTGTGTATTTTCTTTTATCTTGCCTTCAGGAATCACACTGTGCCTTCTCCACTAGGGAATCGAGTCTCTACCCAGCTTTCCCAGTAACTGCTCTTGAAAGTTGCAGATAATAGTAATTCTTCATTATTACTGATGACTCTTCTCTGGGTAACATCCTAATATCCCTTACCTAGCTAGAGACTAGGCATAAAGTCTGAAGAGAGTATGTTGGTATTGATCTGAGGAAACCAAAGGCAGCTTGCCCTAGGGCCTGCTTTTCTCTCCCGAATCTGTCATCCCAGGGCAGAGGAGTAGTGCCCCGATCTGGTGCCTAAAACCAGTTTATCGTTCTTAATACTGGCAGTAACCAGTCTCCATACCGCTGTTGCCTTTAAACCTTTTAATCTCATGCTGTATTTGCTGTGGGTTCCAGTCCAGTTATCACCAGGGCTGTGTGGGTAAACACTTCTAAACAGTCACTCACCTTGTTCTCTGCCCTCACTCTTGTGTATGTATGATGGTAATCTCTTGTCTTCCTTCTCCTTTTGTATCTTCCTTGTCTCTCTCCCCCTAACTTTGTCCCTGGGTGTTTTGGGGATCTCAATATCTCTTTCTCTATATCTTTAGCTCAGTCTTTCTGCCTTTTGTACAAAGATTAGTTTCAATGTAGTCTGTAGCTCCTTTGTAAACCAATTAAAATTTTTTTAATAAATGATGTCTCTGGTGTATTGAGAGGGTTGGGAATGGGGTGTATGTGATAACTTTCTGTTTTGAATCCAACAAATGTTGAGCCACACTATACTGTGCTTTCCTACATTTAACGCATTAACTCCTCACTTTAATCTCAGGTGAGGGCTCATGAACAGATCAGTGTGCTTTGACTACAAAAAACTGGAGGGACTGCAGGTTTGGTAGTTTCTGAGTTCATGCCTGTAATCCTAGCACTTGGATGACTGAGTAGGTTGGGTTCCCGTGAATTTGAAAGGTCAGTTTGAAATCTCTCTCAAAATTGAAAAGTGATGCGGGAGGGGATACCAGGTGCTGGGCTTCAGAGCTCAGTGATGAAGTACTTTTGTCCTCTGCATGATGCCCTGAGTTGATTCCCTTAAAAAAGGATGACCGAAAGACCATGAGCACTAGGGACGGCCCCAGCAGGGTCACAGTGCGTGTGGAGGTCAGGGGAAAACATACAGGAGTCAGTAGATTGTTCCACCAAAGAGTGCGGGGTAACTCAAGTGGTTAGGCTTTTAGCCCTGAGCTCTATTTCCATCACCCCTACCCTTTCTTTATTCTTTTGATGTCCTGAGACAGGGTTGGTCTCTGTAACCTTGCCTGTCCTGCACTCACTATGGAGACCGGGCTGACCTAGAAGGCACAGAGCTCCAGTTGCCTTTTGCTGTTTCTGCCTCTTAAGTGCTGGGATTTCAGAGTTTCTTTTATGTGTGTGGGTGTTCCGCGCACCACGTGTGTACAGTGTTTGTGGAGGCCAGAGGGCGTCAGGTCCCCTGGAACTGGAGTTACACAGTTGTGAGCTCCCTGTGGGTGCTGGGATTGAAACCTGGGTCCTCTAGACCAGTGTTCGGTGTTCTTCACTCCCCTCCAGCTGCCGCCCCACCCTTCGCCACACCTTGCTTTGGTTTTGTTGTTTTTTGTTTTTTGACACAGTTTAGCATAGGACAGGCTCCCAAACCCTTATGTAGATGAGAATCCTGACCATTTGTCTTTTGGCCTTCACTTCTAGTGCTAGGCTCACAAGCCTGTACTTATGGCCATGTGCATGTTAGAAAAGCACACTACCAGCCAAACTACATCTCTACCCACCTTTTAAATAAGCTGTTTATTTTGGAATACTATTATCTCTTCTCCCTAAAAGGTAATTTTAGATTTACCAAAAAAAAAAAAAAAGTTGCAAAGGATTTCTAAGCTGGGTGTGGTGGCGCACACCTGTATCCCAGCGATGGGGGAAGCAGAAGTAGGCAAATCTTGCTGAGTTCGAGGCCTGGTCTACAAAGCAAGTCCAGGCTACACAGAGAAACCCTGTCTTTAAAAATAAATGAATGAGTAAAAGGTCCGTGTAACTCAGCCCCCACCCTTCTTTTTTTTTTTTTTTTTTTGGCATAAGGTCTGTATATCCCAGGTTGGCTTTGAACTCATGGCAATCTTGCCTTGGATTCCCAAGTGTTCTCATTACAGGCACGCACTCAGAAATTCGTCTCAGCACCTCTGCCTGTGAATGCAGGTGTGCACATGAAAGACAGCCTTGTGTATCTGTTGCCTTCCACCTTGTGTCAAGACCTGCACAAAGAGGGCTGGAGACATGGCTCAGAGGTTGAGAGCACTGCTTGCTCCTCTAGAGGTCCTGAGTTCAGTTCCCAGCACCCACATGGTGGCTCACAGCCATCTATAGTGAGATCTGGTGCCCTCTTCTGGTGTGCAGGTGTATGTGCAGGCAAAACATTGTATACATAAAAGAAAAAGACCTGCACGTTCATATATGATGGCATAGGCCTTCAGTCCCAATGCTTTTGAGTTCGAAGCAGGAGAGCCAGGGCTCTACAGAGAAATCCTGTCATGAAAACCAAAGTAAATAAATAAATTGAAGCTAGGTGGTCGTGGCCCCGTGCCTTTAATCCTAGCACTCTGGAGGCAGAGGCAGGAGGATCTATCATGCTGAGGAATTTTAACTTACGCTATTGTGAACACTTTACTGACTGAGCCATCTCAGATGTGTTTATTTTTATGTATGTATTTGAGATAAGGTCTCTCTTTGTAGCCCTGCCTAGCCTGGAATTCTGTGTAGACTAGGCTAGTCTCAACTCTCAGAGATCTGCCTACCTCTGCCTCTCCAGTGCTGGATTAAAGGTGAGCGCCACTATGCCCAGCCAGATAACATGGTCTAACGGCCTAAAACTGAGCTCAGAGTAGTGTACGCTGCTCATTCAATACATGTTTTTTTGAGCCTCTGTTATCTGATGGTACTAAAGCTAAGGCAGAATGCTAAGTGCAGCAGGCCTTCTCATCAAGATCTCTTTAGTTGCATGTGAGACAGATGCCATCAGTTGCTGTTTCTTCTATCCTGACCTCATTTTGTACTTCACGGAGAAAACAGAAGCTGGAATTTCTTCAAACTGTCCCTCACCTCATCACAGACATGTTTCCCCACCAGTTTGCCCCATCCCCTCTTTCTAGGAAAGAAATACTGGGTTTTTGTTGGTTGGTTTGAGGGCCACCTCATTTTGTTCTCATGTGACTGCTCTTCGTTCTTTGTTTTGATGTGATTTTCCTTTAACCTTCAGCCTCCCTAAGGTTCCCTCCTTAGCTTATTAGTGTGTTCCCAGTCTCCCCTTACCCCATTCTGAAAAAGAAAGAGAGAAAGAAAGAAAACACCTGCTGCCTTTTCAGGTTGCTGATGTAATTATTCTCATTCCCAAAGTTAGTGGAAGCAAGTTACACCCTGTTTTGGTTTTCCCCTATTCACCCCTCAGACTGCTTTGCTGGCGCCCATTCTTTGAGCTTTTTCCAGATTACTGCCAGCCGCCTGGATGCAGACCAGTGGCTTCTTTTGGTAGCTATGTTTCCCAAAGACTTCGGGCTTCCTTGTGGCAGAGTGCCGAAGAGGGCTGGGTGGGTAAGGGCCCTCGCTGTGGGTTCTGACAACCTGAGTTCAGCCCCTGGGATCTGTGTGCCTGAAGGAGAGAACAGATTCTGCAAGTTGTTCTCTGAACGCCACAAATGCATTACACACACAGAATGCAGTTTCTATTTTTCTAAAGCCAAACGTGGGAGGTGAACAGCAAATGTGGAGATGCACATCTTTAAATCTCAGCACTCGGTGCAGACAAAGGCAGGTGGATACTGGTGAGTTCAAGTCAGCCCAGGGTACGCAGTGAGGCCAGTGAGGCCTTGCTTCAAGCAAAACAAAGCAGTTGTCGGGCCAAAGAGGAAGCTCGCTGCAGGCGGAGTGGTGGTGGTGCACTCTTGTAATCCCAGCATTCGGGCGGGAAGCAGAGACAGGCAGACTTGATCTCATTTTCCAAACTCGAAAATCAGAAAGCATATGAATATTTTCAGAGTTAAAAAAAAGAAAAATCACAGGCCAGGTGTGGTGGTGCACGCCTTTGATCTGAGCACTCAGGAGGCAAAGGCAGGTGGATCTCTTTGAGTGTGAAGCCAGCCTGGTTTAGAAAGTGAGTTCCAGGGCAGTCAGACTACACAGAGAAACCCTGTCTCAAAACTTCAAAAAAAAAAAAAGTGAAAGGACTTCCAAGGCTAGTGAGACCCTGTCTCTAATAATAAAAAGAAAATCTTTTAAATAAAAGATGTAAAAAGGGGCTGGCTAGATGGCTCAACTTGCCCCTAAGCCTGACAATCAGTTTTAATCCTCGGGAAAGTGACAGGGTTGGCCTCACTTTTACACATGTTCTGTGGCACGAACGTGTGCATACACAACACTGAAATAGGTGCAAAGAATTTAAGCCAAGGTGGCGGCTTACCCGTCATCTCAGCACTGAGGAGGCTGTTGTCCAGTGTGTGGGGGCTGTGTGCGTGTCTGGTGGGGAAAGCCAGAATGTGGCACCAAGACACCCGAGTCTTCTCCAGCTCTTCCCCTGTAGAGGCATTCCTTCCTTGGCGTTAGACTGTAGGCCCTTTCCACCTTTCTCAGGGACTGTCTCCACACGCCCACACACACTCACACTGCCTGTGCCTGCCTTCAAGTCCTGGGATGTTTTGTAAATTGACTAGGCTGGATCCCAGCAGACCTTGAAGCTGCGAGCCTTGTACCTCAGCTAAGTAGCTGAGATTACAGACTGTGTCACACACACGCACACGCGGGGAGGGGAGACCTATGTAGATGTCTGTGCACTTGTGTACAGGCACATGAATGCAGATGTCTGAGAAGGTGCTGGCTTCTCTGTGAAAACAAGGACACCCTTACCAGCTAAGCCTGGTTTATCCGTTGTCTGCATACAGTTTTTGTTTGTTTGTTTTAATGTTGGTGCACGGCATTCCAGCTCAGGTTCTGCCCAACCACCACCCCACTTTGAGACAAGGTTTTACTCCAGTCCAGAGGTGCCTGGGATGGATCTTTCTAAACCAAGATGGCCTCCACCTTACAGCAGTCTTCCTGCCTCCTCCCCCCAAATGTTGAAAGGACAGGAGTGAGCACCAGGACTGGCTTCTGGGTTATTTCTGTCTTCAAAAGAAGTGGTGACCCCAGGCCTTGCTGAGCCCGCGGCAGCCTCGCCCCACTCCCACTCGGGAGGAGAGGTTCTCCAGAGACATTCCAGACAGAAGAAGCCATTTGATCTTCAGTGCCACGTCCCCGCTTATCTGATCCTGCTGAAGGAAGTGGGCAGGAACTGAGCGTAGCGCTCTGCACCTCACAGTCCGCAGACTTCACAGGGCCAGGGACGCACTGCCGCTGCCTGGCCCTGGCCGCCGCCTCGCACGCGTGCCCCGCAGCGGAAAGCACGCCCCCCTCCCGTGAGCTGCTACCCTCACCTCTGAGCTGAGCTAGATCGTTCTGGGACAGGGTGTCCAGGCAGCTGCCACAGGGAAAGGGAGTCCGTCCTCTTTGAAGGCGGATGCTCACAGGTGTGGAAATGGGCGCTTGCATCACAAGCCACAGACGCTTTGTTCACAGGACGTGCCCTGTACGCACGCGCCGGCCTCCCTTTCTTTTTCACGGTACTGTAGCTTAGGACGGTTTGGAGGTGTGAGTCATCTGCGCTAGGTCGACAGGCACCACCTCCTCCCGTGTCTGCTGCCCTCCAGTGGTGAGACTGTGAACTGTAGGCGCCCTTCCTGGTTGTTAGCCTTGAGAGGAAAGTTTCCCAGCAATCGAAATTCAAAAACTGAAATATTGTAAACAGTGCCATCGCTGTCCTGGAACTTGCCGTGTAGACCAGGCTGGCCTCGAACTCAGAGATCCACCTGCCTCTGCCTCCTGAGTGCTGGGATTAAAGGCGTGGGTCGCATGCCCAGTACGGAAACATTTCTTTACTCGCTGAAGTTTGCAGTTGTTTTAAGGCGACATTGTACAACGCAAAGAATAGAGCCTGTGCATTGGATTCATAATACCCAGGGTCAAACCTCAGCTCTGCCTTTTTCTTTTTTTTTTTTTATCAGAACACCTCATTTATGCTGAATTTTCTTACCTATACAGTAGAAATAATAATAAATATCTTAGTGAAAAAAGCTAGATGCCTTAAAAATGCCTCACCTGGCAGTTCTCTAAAACACTGAAGATGCTCAGTAACTATCTTCTCAGCGATGGGAGGACTGTGGTTTAGTGCTCCCTACCGCTTATGCCAGGGCTTTCCACACTCTAGGCGAGTGCCTGCTACTACGTTAGCTGTTTTCTTTCTTCACTATGGTAAAATACAGAACAAAATTTACCATCCTAACCATTTTTTTTTTTTGAGACAGGGTCTCACTATGTAACTCTGGCTGTCCTGGAACTATGTAGACCAGGTTGGCCTCAAACTCACAGAGATCTGCCTTCCTCTGACTCCTGAGTGCTGGAATTCTAACCATTTTCAATATTTTTTCTCTTTTAATAAATTATTTTTATTTATGTACCTTGGTGTTTTGCTTGCATCTATGTTTGTGTTGGGGGGGAGGGTGTCAGATCTTCTAGAACTGGAGCTATGGACAGTTGTAAGCTGCCATGTGGGTGAACCAAACCTGGTTCTAAGAGAGTGGCAAGTGCTTTTGGCCACTATACCATCTCACCAGCCTGATGATGTGTTCTTTTTTTTTATTTTTTTGGGACAGGGTTCCTCTGTATAACAGAGCCCTGGATGTCCTGGACTCACTCTGTAGACCAGGCTGACCTCAAACTCAAAGAGATCCACCTGCCTCTGCCTCCTGAGTGCTCAGATCAAAGGCGTGCACCACCACACCTGGCCTGTGATTTTTTTTTAACTGAAAATAATCATATCCTTTCTGATTTTTGAGTTTGGAAAATGAGATCAAGTCCAGTATGGGCCGTGGAGAATGTACAGATCTGAGCTCTCGGGATATGGGAACCATCTTGGGCAAAGCTAAGCAGCACCGTCTGAGAAAGGTAGGAGGTCCAGCACCTTCTTCAAGGTCAGCAGAGGGCAGGGAGCTAGTTATCGCAGGGTTCCCAGCAGCCGCAGCCAAGGTCCCTGCCTCCCCCTCTGCTGAGGAAAGAGGAGGTGGTTGGAGAAAGGATATGAGACTGGTTCTCCAGCCCTCCCTTCTCTCCCCCACAGCAGAGACTGGGGTGGGACAGAGGGAGGCGGAGTTGGGGATTGAGGGAGCCCACAGCGCCCTGTATCTGTCGGAAGCTTGGCTGGGGCAGCTGTGCCCGCTTTTGCTGCCCTGATGCCACCCTTTAGCGGGGTGCTGGGGATACTGGGGCTTTTGACGCTGCTTCCTACGGCTGCACAAGGTGAGTGTCTACAGAGAGAGCCGGGTCCGTGCATCACCCAGGAAGGGAAGCAGGAGCCATTTGGAAGAAGTGGGTGAGCTGGATGAATGAAGACGAAGGGGCAAAGCCAGGTGCTCACATGCTCCGTGGTGAGGACCACACTTCAGGCCTCTGCTGATTAACCTGAGATGCTGACATCACCTTGCGCCAGCTGTCCCTTGGCTGCTGTTTGCCCTGCCTCCATTCCCTTCTTGACTCCCCTTTCTTTACCTTGGACTTCAGTATCCCCAAACAGGAGAACCTGTGTGTTCTTTGAGGCTCCTGGTGTGCGGGGAAGCGCGAAGACCCTGGGGGAAGTGCTGGGTGCAGGACCAGGGGCCCCCAAGGGCATTCGCTGCCTCTACAGCCATTGCTGCTTTGGAATCTGGAATCTGACCCACGGCCGGGCGCAAGTGGAGATGCAAGGTGAACGGCACGGGTGGATGGTAGCTGGGGAAGGGGAGAGGCGCGCCGGGTTCAGGGAGACTGGAGTGTGCGGGGGTGGGGGTGGGGGGGGGGAAGGAAGCCGCCTCGGGCGGAGGGGTGCCTTCTCTGTCCCAACCTTCACGGAACTCTCCGCTGATCCCACTCCATCAGGATGCCGAGACAGTGATGAGCCAGGCTGTGAATCCGTCCACTGTGACCCCACGCCTCGGGCCCACCCCAGCCCCAGCGCCACTCTCTTCACGTGCTCCTGTGGGACCGACTTCTGCAATGCCAATTACAGCCATCTGCCTCCTTCAGGGAACCAAGGGACTCCAGGCCCCCAGGACCCCCAGGGCATCCCAGGTAGATGCCTTCCTCAGAGTCCTAGAGCGCAGAGGGGCGGAGCATAGGTCCGGGGAAGAGCAGGGCGAGTTCTCACCCCACCCCCACCTGCGGCCTTGGGAAGTTGGTTGCCCTAGTGACTGGGAGATAAGGGGGCTTGTGACCAGTATGGGGGTGGTTTGCGAAGCAGTCTCTTTGAAGAGGGGAGAGGCTCAGTGCTCACCCACGTGCCTTCTTGCCTTGCCATCCAGGTCCAGGTGGGCCCATCTGGATGGCGCTGCTGCTGCTGGGAATGTTCCTCACGCTGCTGCTCAGCAGCATCATCCTGGGTACTGATCTCTCCCGCCCCTCCCTCGAGACAGCCGGAAGTGTTCCCAAGGCTCCAAGCCTTCTCCAGGCTCTGCTGCTCCCCCAGCCCCCCCTGTGTGTGTCCACGCTCGGGCAGCCTACCCTAAGGCTCTTCTCCGCTTTAGCCCTGCTACAGCGGAAGGCCTGCGGAGTGCACGAGGCAGACCCGGAGCCAGGCTCAGCCGCAGGTGGAGACTGCAGCGAGGAACTGCCCGAGCTGGCTGAGCTGTGCTTCTCCCAGGTGCCCCAGGAGAGGGAGGAGGGCCTGGCACCCCTGGTCTGCGGGGCCCACCCTCAGCCCACACTCAGTGCAATGTCTCCCCACCAGGTAATCCAGGAAGGAGGTCATGCCGTCGTCTGGGCCGGGAGGCTTCAAGGTGAGATGGTAGCCATCAAAGCCTTTCCCCCAAGGGCTGTGGCCCAGTTCCGAGCCGAGAGAGCTGTGTATCAGCTGCCCGGCCTACAGCACGACCACGTTGTTCGGTTCATCACCGCTGGCCAGGGGGCACCTGGGCCCCTGCCCTCTGGGCCTTTGCTGGTACTGGAACTGTACCCTAAGGTGAGCTCGGAGAAATGTCTGCGGTCTGTAGTGTGCACTGTGTCCGTGTGTGTGCTCGTGGAAGTGGGGTGCTACGTGACAGCACCCCATCCACCCTCCTCTCCTGCTTCATACTTCCCTTAGAATAGTTTGTTTTGAGACAGTTTCTTTATGTAGTCCTGGACTTACTCTGTAGACTAGGCTGGCCTTGAACTCACAGAGCTTCAGCTGCCTCAGCCTCCCAAGCACTGGGATCACAGGTGTGTTCTACTTCTGCCTGGCTAGATGTGGGCCATTGTTAACCACACATCCAGGCATGGTTTCCAAACTCATTTCTATGTGCATTTAACCAGCATTGATAGACTCTATGACAAGTACTGCCAGGCGCTGAGAAGAGTTCACAGGCCCCTGATTCTGCAGCTCATGTAGACTAGAGGGTCACAGAAACGGGTAAGCCGACAGAAGGAGCAAATGTTGAGTGTGCAAAGAGCTAAAGGAGAGGGCAGTGGATACTATAAGAAATGAGATGATATTAAGGGGGCTGGTGAGACAGCTCGGTGGTTAAGAACACTGGCAGCTCTTCCAGAGGACCCGGGTTCAATCCCCCCCCCCCAGTGCTCACAGAGCAGCTCACAACTGTCTGTGACTCCAGTTCCAGGGGATCTGACACCCTCACACAGACACACAGGCAAGCAAAACACCAATGCACACAAAAGTAAACAAGTCATTTTTTAAAGTAAAAGAACGAATACTGAGACTCCACCTGAGGGGCTCAGCTGGTAAGGATGTGCAGGCCCTGGGGACCTGATTTCGAGCCCGAGAACCTACTTAGAGGTGAAAGAGAACTCCACAGCATTGTCCTCTGACCTGCACACATGCACTCCCCCCTCCGATAGTGATAACAATAACTGAGAACAAATCGTGTGTATAGGTATTTCAGTGGAATGGACATCTGTCCACCATGGCATGCCCGGTGCCTGTGAGGGTGAGCCAAGCACACACCTGCTGGGGCTGGCGTTGAGAGGAGCTGCTCTGTGGAAATGAAGCCCAGTCCCCTGGGGAGCAGCCAGTGTGACTGCTGAGCCCCTCTTCCAGTACAAAGAGAGAGTGTGTGTGATCTGAGGTGGGAAGAGGAGGAAAGCTGCGTGTGCTGGGAATTGACTAAGCCCAGCACTTGGGAGGCTGACAGAGGACGGAAGTGAATCTCAGGTGAGCCCGGGCAGCACAAGACCCTGACTCAAAGAAATAAAACAGGCTTGAGTGCAGCAGCGCACACCCAAACCCCAGCATTTGGGAGGCAGCGGCAGGCAGAGATGTGAGTTCAAGGCCAGCCGAGGCTACACAGTAAGACCCTATCCAAAAGAAAACAAAAGAGTGAGGAGGAGGAAGCAGGCAAAGGTGGGGCCACATGGAGCCTGGACCTGCCAATGACTGGGAGACATTGTGTGTCCACTGTCTGGGCGTTTGAACACCTGGGCCCTTTGCCTTTAGAAGTGTACTGTGAGGTAAAGGACGATCCTTAGATGGGAAAAGGAAACTCACCCCCCAGGACCTGTGACTTGAGAGTGCTTATTCCAGTCAGCACTGTCCGTATCGTTCCGTAGGCGAGATCCCCGCCTGCCTTTGCTTCCAACCTGTCCATGCTTAAATGCAGTGACCCTTTTCCAGGCCTGGGTCAGCCTTCACAGCTGTTACTGCTGCGATCTGAGTTCTGGAAAGTTTCCTTTTGACCACGTTGAGAAATGACTTTGTGGCCTGCTGATGAGGCTTAGTCAGAACTTACACAAGCCAGATGCAGGGTGGAAGAGATGGTTCCGCAGCCAACAGCGCTGGCTGCTCTCCCAGAGGACCCAGGCTCCTAGTGCCCACACTGGGAGTAAAAGTCGCCCAGGACCCCAGTTCCGGGTCTCCATGGGCACCTGCAAACACGCATTCTCTCACACATAAACACACACACACATACTTAAATTTTTTTAGGCTTATTTTTATTTATGGGTTTGTGTTCCTGTCTTCATGTGGGTGTGTGCACACGAGTGTGGGTGTGCTAGAGATAATGGCATCAGTCTCCTGGAGCTGGAGGAGGTAGCTCCTGCCTGGCGTGGCCCACTAAAAGAGCCCTGTGTGCTTAGAACCAGGGAGTCACCTCCCTAGCCCAAAAGCAAAACACAGTTCTGTTTGTTTGTTTGCCTGAGACAGGGTTTCTGTGTGTAGCCCTGGCTGTCCTGGACTCACTCTGTAGACCAGGCTGTTCTTGAACTCACAGAGATCCTCCTGCCTCTGCCTCTGTGATTAAAGGCGTGGGCCACTGCGCTTGGCTAAAAGTGAATGTTAAAAAGGAAAGGGCAAAAGAGAGCTGGGTGGTGCATTCCTGTAATCCCAAGAAAAAGAAAGGAAGAAGGAAAACCTAGGCGAGCTGCTGTGTGCTTGGGAGGTGGACACAGGCCTCGGGACCTGCTGGCCGGGCAGCCACTGAGTGGCCCCAGGTTAGTGAGAGTACCTGTCTCAAAGGAACACACACCAACAGACAGACACGCAATTCCTTCCTGTTCCCTTAGCTCCCTCTGACTTTCACAAGCGCTGCTCGTTGCGGTATAGCCGTGACATTTAGTTCATCTTTACACTGCGGTTCATTAAAGTCTTTGCTTCTGTAGTGGTCACGTTGCTTCCTGCGCACAGCTTCGACAGGCTCTGAAGGTGTCAGCCTGCTGCAGCCACCCCTCCTCCGTTGCTCCACCCACTGTGTGTGTGCAGGCCTGACACCGGACAGCTGTCCTGGACCACCTTTGTCCTGAATCCTCTGAGTCATCCCAGTGACTGCCTGGGGAACAGCTGCACTCCTGCCTCACCTTCGGACCTCAGGCGAGCTTACTCGGCATCCGCCCAGCTCTACCTGCAGCTGGGGGTGCAGGAGCGTGTGCTGCTGGCATTGCTGGCACTGGGGAGACAGAGGCAGGAGGCTCAGCTTGGCAGCTTGGCAGCCCCATGGAGACCTCGTGTGGGCCAGGGCTACACACATACATCGTGTGGGATCCTGCCTGAAAGAAGGGGAGGATGGGAAGGGAGAAAGGGAGAAGGACAAAGGACCCAGAAGGCCCCGTGGGAAAGGCGCCTCCGCCAGAGTCCGTCCCTGGAGTCTGCTTGGCGAGAGGGGAAGACCAGTGCTTAGCCAGCTGTCCTCTGCCCTCCACATGTGCCTCATGGCCTGTGGGTACCCACATACAGACACATGCCCCCACACAAATACCTGTACTGTTTTGTTGTTGTTGTTTTAAATAAGGGAGGGAAAAAAAAAGAAAAAGGAAAAACTACCTACAGAATTCAGGGAGATCCCAGCACCTTCACCCTGGGGTCCTCCTGAGGGCTGTGGGAGAGCCTGTTTGAAGGGTGTGGGACAAAGCAAGTGCTCAATGCCAGTGGACTGAGTCACGTCCCACTCCCACCGTGTTCGGCCTTAAATGTAGGAGCTTCCTGCTTCCGTTTCTTGAGAGCTGAGATTCCATGCGTGTGCTGCCGTGTCTGGCTACAGTTAGACTGTGTGTGTGTGTGTACGCGAGCGCGCATGAGCGTGCTTTTGGGCAGGGTCTCCTGGAACTCAGATTGGCTTGTTCCTGATCCTCTTCCTTGCACTTCCCAAGTGCTGGGGTGGCAGGCCTGCTGTATTACACCAACGAGAGTTACTATTTTCCCGTCACTTTGATTTGTAGTCCCATGTCCCCACTGTCTGTAGTGTCCTGACCTGGTTCTGCCAGGGCATCTGTGTGTCAGGGTGGAGCAGGCTGGTGTGGGGTCTGTCAGGAGCTCCCTGTTCCCTGGAGTGAAGCCCCCCAGCTCTGCGTCCCCGGCTCCTCCTCTGCCCTCCTCCAGGGCTCCCTGTGCCACTACTTGACGCAATACACCAGTGACTGGGGAAGTTCCCTGAAGATGGCTCTGTCCCTGGCTGAGGGCCTGGCATTTCTCCACCAGGAGCGCTGGAAGGATGGTAAGGGAGTTGGCAGCGGGGAGGCAGGGCACGGAGGGCAGGTGGCCAGCACCTATAAGCTGTGGCTCTCTCCTCAGGCCACTACAAACCGGGCATCGCCCACCGAGACCTGAGCAGCCAGAATGTGTTCATCCGAGAGGACAGGTCTTGCGCCATTGGAGACCTGGGCCTGGCCTTGGTGCTTCCTGGCCTTGCCCAGCCCCCTGCCTTGGCCCCTGTTCAGCCCCGAGGCCCAGCTGCCCTCTTGGAAGTGAGTATGGTTGACCTGTGAGACCTGACACAGGACAAGACTGAGTCTGTAACTGGGGACGGGTGGACCAGAGCTTCAGGACCAGTTGCCTCAGAGGCCGCCCTTGGCCTCCTGCATCTCATCCTGCAGGCTGGCACCCAGAGGTACATGGCTCCCGAGCTCCTGGACAAGACTCTTGACCTTCAGGACTGGGGCACGGCCCTCCAGAGGGCGGACATATACTCCCTGGCTCTGCTCCTGTGGGAGATCCTGAGCCGCTGTTCAGACTTGAGGCCGGGTAAGGTCTCCATTCGCTGTCACCACTCACACAGCCTCCTGGCCCATTCCAAAAGGCTGTGACACCCCTCGCCCAGTGGGTTGACAGACTGTGCCTGTCGTTTTCAGACCGCAGGCCTCCACCTTTTCAGCTGGCCTATGAGGCGGAGCTGGGCAGCAACCCCAGCGCCTGCGAGCTCTGGGCCTTGGCGGTGGAAGAGAGGAAGCGCCCAAGCATCCCAGCCTCGTGGAGCTGCTCTGCCATGGTAAGGAGCCACAGGCTGAGCTGGGGACCAGAGCTGGGCCTCTCCCGACGCTGGCCCTCAGTGTGCCTTTCCCTTCCTCCATCAGTTGGTCTGTAGCTCAGTGGTCTTCCCCAGGAAGCCCTCTAGGACTTCTGTCCTCCTTGGAGCTCTGCCCCTGTGACAGGGTCCCTTCAGGTACTGTAGCTCCCCAAATTCAACCCAGGGCCCACCATTTTGTGCTGTACAGCTGTGTTTCTGCTGTGGGCCAGTTCAAGCTGGCTCTGGTTATACCAAGAAACCTAGGCCTAGGCATAGCAAGACCTGATAGTGAAAGCGGGGAGCTCTTCACACTCAGTTTCCTGAGCTGCCCCTTTTCCCCTCTCCTGCCTGAAATTCCTATATACAGGTACGTCTGTTGGATTGGCTAGTGGAAGCCCGGCTTTGCAGGACACACTGGTTGACTGAGGGAAAGAGTACCTTTTTGTTAGTGTGAGCTTGTCAGCCTGAATTCTCCTCAGAGGAAAAGGCAGACCCTTTGGAGTCTGTCACAGGGAACAGACCTCAAGGGGCTGGGCTTCAGGGGCTGGGCTGGGGTGTCCCACCCGTGGAGCATGGGCTCAGGAGGGGGTGACGCTTGGGAGACAGGCCAGGCCTGCCATCTAGTCCTTCCCCCCAGGACCCCGGGGGGCTGAGGGAACTCCTGGAAGACTGCTGGGATGCTGACCCCGAAGCGCGGCTGACAGCGGACTGTGTGCAGCAGCGCCTGGCAGCACTGGCTTCCCCTCCGCAGGGCTGCCCACCTCCCTGCCCATCAGCGCCTGCCTCTGGCACTCTCCCCTGCAGGCCTCAGCAGGGTGCTTGCCTCCCTGGCTCTCAGGGCCCTCAGCCCGTCAGCACCAGTGTTCATGTGTAAACGAGCAGTTTGTGTGCGCACACACCTGTGATCTTAGACCTGTTGCTGTTGTCCGTGGTCCCTGACCCATGGGTGAATGTACTCAGGAAAGAAGAGAATAAAGCCAGGTTTCCCAGGTGGCCTTGGGCCCACCGCCTTGCTCTGCTTTTCCACCAATGTTAAGGTCTGTTTGATTATAGTACACACGTCTGTGAATTTGTGTCTACCACATGCAGGCAGGAGACATTGGAGGCCAGAAGAGGGTGTCTGAGCCCCTAGAACTGGAGTTACTGGCAGCTGTGAGCGGCCACGTGGGTGCTAGGAATAGGTCCTTTGCAAGAGCAGTAGTTGCTCTGAGCTCCTAAGCTATACCTTCAGCTCTTTATTTATTCTTTAGTTTTGAGGCAGGGTCTTGATGTGTAGCCTTGGCTGACTACTACTCAGTATGTACCCTAGGCTAGCCTCAAACTTGCAACAATCCACTTGCCTCAGCAGTCCCACTATTGGGACGGAGACAGTAGCGTTTGCTTGTTTGACAAGGTCTCACTGTGTTGTTCTGGCTGGCCTGACGCACTGGCATTTGCTTATTTATTTATTTAAATTTATTTATTACACAAGGTCTCACTATACTATGTAGCTCTGGCTGGCCTGAAACTCACTTTGTAGACCAGGCTGGCCTTGATATCACAGAGATCCTCCTGCCTCTGCCTCCCAATGCTAGGATTAAAGGTGTGTGCCACCATGGCTGGCACCAACACTTACTTTTGAAGATGTTATTTGTATTACTCTAACTATGTGTAGTTTCATGTGTGTGTGTGTACATAAGAAGATGGCTGCAGAGGCCAAAGGTATTGGACACCCCTGAAGCTGGAGTTATGAGCCACATGATACATGAGCTGGGCACTGAACTTGGGTCCTTAGGAAGAACAACACATGCCTTTTAATGTCTGATCCACCTCCCGAGCACCACCAGGGTTAATTTTCAAATGGCAGCATCTCCTGCTGGGCACTGGGGGAACAGGAGCTTCAGGAGAAAGCGCTGCCCTGAAGGACCTGAGGCCTCTGAAGCACACACAGTGGGTGTGTCAGGAGTGACCGGAGGCTTCGTGAACACAGGGTGCTGAGGCTGAAGCTGACCTAGGCAGGAATTTCCCAGCAGCATCGGGATGGCGGACACCCCTCAACCGGTAGAGAGCCCATGGACATGCCCAAAGCCCTGGGTTCTACCCTCGAACTGCATGAACTATAGCACATGCTTGTAATCCCAGCTGGGGAATGAAGGCGGGAGCAGATCTTGAGTTGTGAACAGGAAGGATTGAAGTTTCCAAGTCCTCGGCTGGAGAGGACCAGGGCTCAAGGCTCCCGGCTGCCCTTTATTCCAGTTCTGGGGTACCTCTTGCCCTCTTCTGGCCTCTGTGACACTTCCATGCACACAGAGCACACCAAGATAGCAAACACACAAACAGCAGCATATGACACTAAAAACAGAGCGACACAGATCACCGTGGTCCTCTGCAACGAAACACACACATTTGTGAAGCATTCCATATAAAATATTTTCTTTCTTGTTTTTTTTTAATGCATGTCTTCAGCAGCATTAAATCAATTCACATTATTATGTAGCTCTCGCCATCCTCCATACCCAAATGTCCTGTCATCTTGACCTGGAACTCTGAGTTACAGTTCTAGCCCAGTGTTCTATTGCAGTGAAGAGCTACCACAACCACAGCAACTCTTTTTTTTTTTTTAAGATTTATTTATTATTTATACAGCATTCTGCCTGTACACCAGATCTCACTAGAGGTGGTTGTGAGCCACCATGTGGTTGCTGGGAATTGAACTCAGGACCTTTGGAAGAGCAGCCAGTGCTCTTAACCTCTGAGCCATCTCTCCAGCCCCCCCTTGTTTTGTTTTGTTTTTGAGATTTATTTATTATGTATATAGTGTTCTGCCTGCATATATACCTGCACACCAGAAGAGGGCACCAGATCTCATTATAGATGGTTGTGAGCCACCATGTGGTTGCTGGAAATGGAACCTAGGACCTTTGGAAGAGCAGCCAGTGCTCTTAAGCTCTGAACGATCTCTCTAATCCCTATTCCATATATTTTTAAAATGGTGTCTTTTAAAAGATAAATGTACACATATACATGTTTTCCTTCAGATTCTATGGATTAAGACAGGATAAATTTTCAGGACAGCCAAGGTTACACAGAGAAACCCTGTTTCAAAAAACAAAAGTAAAAATTTTGTTTAACCCTAATATATTAGTTAGGGTTCTTTAGAGTAGTAGTCTAAAGTCTATCTGTCTATCTATAGGTAAATAGATAAAGACATAGATATAGATAAAGAGGATTTGTTAGAGTGTCTACAGGCTGCAGCCCAGCTAATCCAAGAGTGGCTGGCTAGGAACAGAAAGTCGAGTAGCTGCTCAGTGCCTGAGGCTGGATGTCTCAGCTAGTCTTCAGTAGACGTTGGAATCCCAAAGAAGTGAGCTCAACTGCAAGTGAAGAAGTGGACGTGCAAGCCGAGAGAGGGCAAGCATGCCAAGAGCTAAAGCTTCCTTCTTCCCAGTCCTAGCTAGGCTTGTAGAAGGTGTGTCTCCTCTCCCCAAGACTGGACTAAGTATGGACCTGCCCATTTTAGATTCAGCAAAAAACTTCACAGCTGTGTCCTCCAATTTTGAATTTCAGTTAATTCTAGATGTAGTCAAAGTTACAACCAAAAATAGCCATCATACCTAATAATAATTGTTTAAAATATTTATAAGAGTTCAAGATCATCTTGGCTACATAGGGAGTTTAAGCCATCCTAAGCTAAGTGTAAGATCCTGTCTCAAAATAAAATCAGATAGGCAGTGCTGGTGCACACCTGTAAACCCAGCACACAGGGAGTTCCAGGCCAGCCTCGGCCACAAAGAGAGTCCAGGACAGTCAAGACTACACAGAGAAACCCTGTCTTGAAAAAAAAAAAAGAATGAAAGAAAGGAAAGAAAAAATGAAAAGAAATGAAAAACAAAAAAAGAACCAACCAACAAACCAAACAAACAAAAAACCTGAAAGTATAGAAGGGGTAAGATGAGAGAGAGGAGCGAATGTACAGAACTAAGGTCCAAGTCTTGTTGTAAAGTGCTTCATCTGTTTATCAATTTTTTTATAGATGGTATCATGTAGCCCAGGTTGGCCTCGAACTCCCTCTGTAGTAAAAGATGACCCTGAACTCTTGATTCAACATGCTGAAATTACAGGCCTGGCCTCCATACCTAGCTATTTTATTTTATTTTATGTGCCTTGGTGTGAGGGTATCAGATCCCCTGAAACTGGAGGTACAGACAGTTGTGAGTTGGGGGTGCTGGGAATTGAACCCAGGTCCTTTGGAAGAGCAGCCAGTGCTCTTAACCACTGAACCATCTCTCCAGCTCACAACTGTCTGTACCTCCAGTTTCAGGGGATCTGACACGAAGGCACATAAAACTAAATATTTTTTAAGTCACGTTTATGATGGTTCAGCTGTTAAGAGCAATAGTTGTACTTTCAGAAGACCCAGATTCAGTATGCACAGCGCAGCTCACAATGGTTTGTAACTCCAGTCCTAGGGGAAGCTGATGCTCCTGTGGGCACTGCATGCACACGGTGCGCAGGCACACACGCAGCCAAGACACCCACTCCCATAAAATAAAGCATCTTAAAAACTGACGTGTTATGGCTTGGGAATGTCAATCACAGGCAGAATGCTTGCTTCACATTTTGATCTCCACCTGTTAGAGCTACATGTGCCGAAGCACATGTGTGTAATCCTACCAACCATCTTTTACACAATTCTGAGAGTCGTGGCTCACTCCTCTTATTCTAGCCTCCACGAGAGACAGAAGAGGGATGATTGTTTCTCATCCAAGGTCAGCCCGAGTCATACTGGAAGACTATACCTCAAAACAACAAAAACAAAACTGAACTTACTGATTTGCCAGGAACAATGGCCTGAAACTCTAATCTCAACATCTGGGAGGCTGGGACAGGAGGAGCCTGGTTACACATGGAGCAGATTGAGACCCCCTCTCTTACTCTGTCTCTCTCAAAGAGAGAGAGAGAGAGAAAGAAAGAACAGAGTCTGGTGACACATGACAACAATCCTAGCTCTAGGGAGGCAGAGGCAGGAGGATTGCTGTAAGTTTGAGACCAGTCTGGTCTATACAGCAAGCTCCAGACCAGCCAGGACTACACAGAGAGACCCCATCTCAAACACACCAAAACCCAAAATAATATATGGAATTATACAGTCCTCTGACAACTGAATTAGATCAATTGAAATACTGTTGATTTAATATATAGTGGATTTCCCCTCCCCCATAAGCGATATGAAAATACAGCTCAGGCTAATCTTGAACTTGAAATGTAGCAGAGGAGGATGACTTTGAACTACATTTCTCTGCCTATGCTTTCCGAGTCCTGAGGTTATAGGGAAGTGCAACCATGCCTGGCTTTGTAACCCATTTTATAAACCCAACATGCTTAAGGAAAATGAGCAGTTCTCAAATGTTGCATGCTGTACAGGGCTCACCAAAACCCCAGCCAGCCAACAAATAGCTAAGCAAGCAACCAGCCAGCCAGTCAGCCAACCAAATAGCCTGCCAACCAAACAGCCTACCCGCCAACAAATCAACCAACCAACCAACCAACCAACCAGCCATACAACCAACTAGCTAACTAGCCAGTCAGCCAAGCAACCAAACAACCAACTAACAAATAGCCAAACAACCAACTAACCAACCTACCAACCAACCAGCCAACCAAACAAGAAAGAGGCAATTATAGAACCAAGGAGATTATGGCATGCTGGGGCAAGAAAGGCAGACATGATGGAATTCCAGATGTTTTGGGGAGACAAAAGGTAACTTAGGTTGCACTGGGGTTAGGATGAGAGGGAAATGGGGAAGAGGCACTATGGGTAACTGACCCAGGGCGTGGCACACTTGTAATTCCATCACATTAGGGAGGCTGAGGTAGGGGAGCTGCCATAATGGGCTACACAGTGAGAGCCTATCTCAAGAAAAACAACAACAAAAGGATGCTCTAGGGTTTTGTTCTGAGCTTGTGAGAGATTAGGAAACGTGTCTTTCCCTCGAGGACGGTTCCTTGCTTTTCACAGGCCGTTAGGTAGGAGCTGCCAGTGTGGTGGCCTGGGCCTGGACCTCCACACCACTTCCTTCTTCTTTTTCTGTGTTTGTTTTTTCAAGACAGGGTTTCTCTGTGTAGCTCCGACTGCCCTAGATCTCACTCTGTAGACCAGGCTGGCCTCAGACTCAGAGATTCTTCCTCTGGAGTGCAGGGATTAAAGGCCTGCACCACCACCTCAAGGCTCTCTCTGACATCTGGAGGTGGCTGGCCTCCAAGATAACCCTGTCCTCAAGTTCTGAATCTCCTCCTCCTCTTTCCAGCTCTGGATTAGACAAGTGCCAGCTGGCTAGACCACTACTGCCTCAAAAGACAACAGCAACCTAGTGTACTCGACTGCCTGTAGCCTCCACCCGGGACAGGTCAGAGCGCTGGCTTCTCACAAGGAATTCAGTTCCCAGAACCCACGAGGCGACTCACAACACCACCAACCTCCATGACAGGGGATTTCATGACCTCCGCGATCATTCAGCAGGCACTCGATGAGCATATACTCTGGCAGAACACTCATACACAAAAACAAATTAATAACAAATCCAGCCTGGCGCTTTGGTGCACACCTATAACTCCAGCGCTTGGGAGGCAGAGGCAGGCAGATGGCTGTGAGTTCGAGGCCAGCCTGGACTACAAGAGTCCAGGACGGCCAGGGCTACACGGAGAAACACTGCCTCGAAAAATCAGTCAATCAATCAAACAAATCCTGAAAATTCTTACGCAAAACAAAGAACCAGCGAGAGACTATTCCGGCGGCTCAGTGCCTTGCTCAGCCAGCCCTGCCCTGGCCTCGCCCTGAGCAGCAATTCTGGTCTGTTTACCTATTTCGTCACGCTGCGCTTTCCGAAGGCTCCGCCTAGTGGCCGCAGTTTGGGTGGACCACAGCAATTGACAAGTCAGCTCTCCAATCGTCCCGAGTGGCTACGTAAGCGTCACAGGATCACAGGGGCGGTGCAGAAGCATGAAGAGGGGTGAGCAGGAAGTGCGAACCCAGACAGCGAAGCAGGACGCGAGCGAGCCCGGCGGTCCTGGGAAGGTGGCCGGCATCTACCATCCCAGAGTCCCGTCTTTCGTCTTAGCTGGGCCAGGGGTGCGTTTAAAGCTGGGAATCAGGCACTCCGTTTGCCCTTTCTTTGCTCTCTCTGTCTCTGTCTCTCTCTCTCTGTATGTCCTTATCTAAGCGTTTGGGGACCTGGAGTATCCTTCTTTTAGCTCCACTTCAGGGTTGGCCCGGGTGGGGCCGGGAGCTTAGGCCCCTCTCTCACAGCGGATGGTTAGAGGCCTCCGGTTCCTTTCCAGGGAAATGAGGGCAGAGTTAGCCGCCAGGTGAGGCAGCGAAAGCGGGAATGGCCCGGGAGCAGCATTCCTAAGGTTCAGAGGGTTCAGGGCGCTGCAACGAGGAAGGAAACTTTTCCTGGTTTGGTTCGGTTTGGTTTTTCGACACAGGGTTTTGTCTGTGTAGCCCTGGCTGTCCTGGAACTCTCCCTTTAGACCAGGCTAGCCTCGGATTTGGGGACCCGCCTGCCTCTGCCTCTGCCTCTGCTATCAGTGAGATCCTTTATAAGGCAGAGGCTGGAGGGTAGGGCTCTAGAAAAACCCCTTGCCTTCCTGGGACCTTCAAATATTTGTCCCTTTTGCTTCCTAGGCTGACCTAACGTCTGGACATGTGGAATCCTAGTGCTGGTAAGTACCTGGACTCTGCTCTGCCCACCCCAGCTCATTTTGAAACAGGAAGTTTCTGTATCTATCCCACAACCCCAAGAAAAAGCAAAATCATTGAACCATTGCTACCACATTCTGCCTTCCATAAGTGTTAAGAAAAGCAGTAATTTTTGTTTTTTGTTGACAGAGGTTCTGGGCAGTCCTAATCTTTATTCTCTGGTTCTCCCTCCAGGGCCAAATCCATATCCGCCTCATGCCGTGTGCCCGGGAGGTGCCAATCCTGTCTGTCCACCACCTGCCAATCCTGCCTTCCCTCCTGGCCCCTGCCCTCCAGGAATTTCCCAGGGAAGCCCAGCTTTCCCTCCGTGTCGGCCCCCTTACCTGGTGCCACAGCCAGGATGTCCAGGGTACCAACCCTTGGGTCCCTACCCTTCCCCGTGTCCACCACCTGCTCCTGGCATGTGCCCTGTGAATCCTCTGGCTCCTGGCATGGTAGGCCCAGGAATGGTGGTAGACAAGAAGACTCGGAAGAAAATGAAGAAAGCTCACAAAAAGATGCACAAACACCACAAGCATGGGAAGGTTGGTGCAAGGGCGAGGGATGAGCAGGGCTCGAGGAAGGGAGTTAGTAGGGAGAGGGCTTGCTCTGGCAGATGGCTTTTCCTTTACGTAAAAGAACCCCCCTGAGAGGAATTTAACAGTATCCTCTCTGAAAAGGGATGGTCTTGGAGGCAATGAGCTCCAAAGCGCTTTCCTTCCAGTAACTCCTGCTGCCTCCCCAACTCCAGCTGCACCCTTTGGCAAACTGGACACACCTGAGGTTGTATACATGTCATTTGAGTCAGTCCTGTGACAAAGCAAAACCACGTATAATAATTTACAGAGTGGAAATACAGCCCTAGTTCCTGGTTTTCCTTTATCTCCTTCAGCGTTCCCAGGGTGTTCTGTTAATTACCTGGGCGGTCCTTCTCTGACTCAGCTGCCAGCAAAGACTGGGGTAAAGGGAGAGTTTCCTTTATAAGACATTCTCCTTGCACAGGAATGCTAGTTGTTATTAGTGAGGGTGGGAGCTTCCCTGAGGGCCTGGGATGAGCACCAATCTTGAGGCTTCAGCTAGGTTTTATGCCCGATGTTTGCTTGGTGGGTTTGGGCTCTAGCTCCTAATTCTAGCTCTTTGGTAGAAATGTGAACAGTAAGAAGAAAAGCAGAGTCTAAAAGTGTTTTTAATGGCAGTTGATGGCCTAAATCTGTCTGGACCCTTGGGTGGGGTCTCTCCAGCCTTCTGTCTCTCCACCTTCCCTGCCTTTTCCCCTGGTTCTGCTGGGTGCATAGATTCTACCTTGTTATCATTCCTCACACCTAATGAGGAGGGACTCAGAAAGTAGCTTTCTAGAACTGTGTTCGTTCCATGTTCTTTCCATGTTCCTGGCCTTGGCTAGGTGTGGAAAGTGAGAAGCTTGTCCTGTATGAAACATGGTCAGTTCTATATGGTGATGAGGACAGTATGACCCAGGCTCACTGCTGGATGCTCACTGCTGAAGAAAACCCTTGATTTTGTTGTTTGTGGGGCAGGACAGGATAAGACTGCTACCTCCTGGACATTTGGGTGGAGGGGGCGGGGCATCAAGAATGGCTCTTGGAGTAGTCAGGGGTCATTTGGATCTGATGCTATGTCCTTTCCCCTTGCAGCACTCCTCCTCCTCCTCCTCTTCCAGCAGCGACTCTGACTGAATACAGGGTCTGGACCCTCCCACCCTCACGGCTCAGCAGCTCTGCCCTCCCATCAAGCTTCAGCTGTCAAGTGGAAGGGAATTAGCCCTCTCCTCCCTGCCCCACTCCTGCCCGGGCCTCCCCCTGCTTGTCAGTGCTGGCTGTCTAGGGAGAACGGGAAGCAGGTTACCATGGGCCAGCAAAAGCTGCCTTCTCCTTGCCTGGAACATCATGGCTGACGAGGTCAGCAGGGAATGAAGGTGGTGAGATCTCTTAGCTAAACGGTGAACACAATTTTAAGATCTGCACAATGTGATTTTATTCATTTTCTTTTGTATTACTTGTGACTGGGGTTTGTGAGAATCTGAGGAAGACCTGTCCTTTTGCATGGTATGTTATGGTGATTTGGTGGCACCTGTACTCCCAGCAGGCCTTTGATTGATTGCGCTAACCGTGGAGCTGCTGAGAAGCAGGGCCCCTTTGCTTGATGAGCTTCTGAATCTATTCCTTCATTCAACATGTCTCAGATGGCTCTATGTCCAAATAAAAGCTACTGTCCTGGCCTCTGCTCACCTGCGCCATTGCCTTGACTGGGCTCCACACCCTGGACTTTTGCCACCCTTGCTCACACCCTTTAAAGTGTGTCAGTGTCTTTCTCCCTCTGAGGGCCGTGTATCACCCAGGACTCACTATGTAATCAGGGTGACTCTGATGCATATTCCCCCCCCCCCCGCCCCTCCTCTACCTTTACCTTTGGAGTGCCAGGATCACTCCCTGGAACCACACCCTGCTTATGGGCTTGAACTTTGACCTGTGCCTGCGGGAGGCACTTTACCAATGGAGCTCCACCCCAGCCTGAAGCCGCATTTTTAGGGAGGAGGGTGTGTCCGAGGTGAGGGGTGAAGCCTTCCGAACTGATGCAGGCAGGCGCTGCAGACTTGATCTGCACTGCTTTCCCTGATACAGACATTTCTCATACATTTTCATTTGCTGCAGAGGTGGTTTTTTTCAAGACAGGGTCTCAGTATGTAGCCTTGGCTGGCCTGAATTCAGTATGTAGACCAGGTTAGCCTTGAACTCACAGAGATCTACCTTCCTCTGCCAAGGCCTGCGCTGCCATGCCCAGCAGTGGTTTTCAATCCTTGCCTGATCATCAACTTTAAGGGAGCAATTTAGGGTTCTGCCCTTAATCTACTGGATAAGATACTTTAATCATATGTATATATATAATTTATATAATATATAATCTATATGTACAGGAGTTTGGTCTTGTGTCCATGTGCATTACGTGTGTGCAGTTCCTGCAGTAGCCAGAAGAGGGCGAAGGACAATCCGGTACTGGCATTTCAGACCATTGAGTCTCTGGGAACTGAACCTTGGCCCTTTAGAACGTCTTGCCTCCGCTTCCCAGGTGCTGTCATGATAAACCAGAGGCGCAGCACACAGACATGAAGAGGCTCAGCTGGGGTGGTGGTGGAGTATGCCTTTGACCCCAGCACTCTGAGGGCACGAACATCTCTGTGAGTTTGAGGCCAGTCTGCTCAACAAAGTGAGTCCAGGACAGTCAGGACTGCACGGAGAAACCCTGTTAAACAAACAGCCCAGTAGCAGAATGCTTGCCTTGCTTGGATGATATCCTGGATTTGATGTTCAACAACAACAACAAAAAACTAGTTGATGGTCCCATGTAGACCAGATTCAAGCTCACCAAGAAGCGAGGGGTGAACAAGTTCCTGATCTGCCTATGTCCACTCAGGGATGGCGCTACAGATGTGTGCCAACATGCCCTCTTTTATGTAGTGCTCGGGCCTAACACAAGGCCTTGTGCACAGCAGGTAAATATTCTGACAACTGGTCCACATCCCCAGCTCAGTAGTTTTTAAAAAGTTTTATTATTTTTTACATTTTATTTTTTACATATGAATGCTCTACCGCCTGCACTCCAGCAGAGGGCACCAGATCTCATTATAAATTGTTGGGAGCCACCATGTGGACACTGGGAATTGAACCCAGGACCTCTGGAAGAGTAGCCAGGGCTCTTAACCTCTGAGCCATCTCTCCAGCCCCTTTTTTAAGTTTTAAAAAGGATTTTATTAGTGTATTAGACAGGGTTATCTAGAGGAATAGAATTTATAGAATATATTATACACATAAATATATAAATTATAAATATATAAATTATACATTTGCATATATAAATAAATGTAAAAAAATATATGGGTTTTTTTAGAATGACTTATAGGCTGTAGTCCAGCTAGCCGATAGCTCAACAATGGCTGTCTAGCAACAGAAGGTACAAGAATCCAGTAGTTCAGTTCATAAGACTAAATAGTCTTAAGTATATACTACAGTCCTGAAGAAGTGGGCTATAATGCCAGTGAAGGGACGCCCTTGGCAGAGAAAGCAAGCAGGCCAAGAGCAAAAGTGCCCTACTTTCATGTCCCATATATTGGCTGCCACGAGAAGGTGTGGCCAGATTAAAGTGAATCTTCCTGCCTCAAAAGATCTAGATTAAAAATAGGTCTTCCCATTTCAAGTTATTTATTTATTTTGCTCTTTCAAGACAGAGTTTTTCTGTGTAGCCTTGGCTGTCCTGGAACTCACTCTGCAGACCAGGCTGGCCCCGAACTCACAGAGATCCACCTGCCTCTGCCTACCTGACTGTTGGGATTTAAGGCGTGCCCCAACACATCGGCTCCATTTCAAGTTATATAAGAAGAAATTTTATTTTCTCAAAATTGTACCTAGCTGTTTGGGTTTTGGCTGATTCCAGATGTAGTAAAATCAACAACTAAAACTGGTAGCAAACAGGAGGTTATTTTTATTTTTCTAATGGTGTATGTAGCTCTTGATGGCTTTGAACTTACAATGTAGACCAGGCTAGCCTCAAACAGATCTGTTGGCCTGTCTCCAGAGAGCTCAGATGACAGGCATGAGTCCTCATGCCTGGATGTAGGGTTGTTTGGGACAAGGTCTAGGCTGACCTTGAACTCGTGCTCCTTCTGTCTCAGCTCTTTGGATGCAGGAACTAAATATGAAACACTGCCATCCATAAGCAGTTCAAACAATCCTTTTTTTTTCTTTATTTTTTTTTAATTTTTAGGTTTTTCAAGACAGAGTTCCTCTGTATAACCTTGACTGTCCTAGAGTCCTTTTGTAGACCAGGCTGGCCTCAGAGTCAGAGATCCCCCTGCTTCTACCTCCTGAGTGCTGGGATTAAAGGCATGTGTCACCACAACTGGCCCAATGTGTCCTTGGCTATGTGAAGTTGCCTATGAAGACTTGCTTGGGATTTCGAGAGTGTCTGTCATTTTATTTAGTGTGTGTGTGTATGCACTAGAACAATACACACACATAAACACATTTTGAGACTTCAGGGGTCTTCCTCTATTGCTTTATTCCCTTCAAACAGGCTCTCTCACTAAACCAAATGCATACCATTTTGGCAAGGTGGACTGGCTAGTGAGGTATCAGGATCCATATTTTATTGGTTTAGGGACTGAAGCGTCTTTGTGCGCTCTCTCTCTCTCTACCTGCCTCTGCCTCCCAAGTACTGGGATTAAAGGCCTGTCAGTGCTTGGCTTATTTCATTTTATTTCTTTTAAGATTTATTATTTATGCAATATTCTGCCTGCATGTGTGCTTGCACGCCAAAGGAGGGCACCGGACGTCATTGTGGATGGCTGTGAGCCACCATGGGGTGCTGGGAGTTGGCCTCGGGAAGAGCAGCCCGAGCTCTCAGCCTCTGAGCCCTCTCTCCAGCACTCTTTCCTTTCTTTTTTGTTTTAAATTTTATTTTTCAAGACAGGGCTTCTCTGTGTAGCCTTGGCGGTCCTGGACTCACATTGTAGACCAAGCTGGACTTGAAATCACACGATCTGTCTGCCTCTGCCTCCCTGTGTCCTGGGATTACAAGAATGTGCCACTGTGCTAGGCTTGATTTATTTCATTTTCAAATTGTGTGTGTGTGTGTGTGTGTGTGTGTGTGTGAGAGAGAGAGAGCGTGCGCGCATGCGTGCATGCTCATATGAACTCAGGTGCACTTGGAGGCCAGAGGTGTCAGAGTCCCTGGAGGTGGAGCAGTTGTGACCAACCTGATGGTGGGGCTGGGAATTGAACTCTGACAAGGAGTATGTGCTCTTCACTGACAAGCCATCCCTCTAGCTTCTCAACTTGTACTTTTAGAGCTCTTGGGTTTCTTATTCTTTCCACACTTGGTGTAACCTTGCTTTACTTACTGTCCAGTAAGAAGACAATAGCAAGACAGGAACACATCTTTAATTCCAGCACTCAGAAGGTGGAGGTAGATGGAGCTCAAGAGTTCCAGGACTGCTGAGTTATACCATCCATCTCAGAAAAACAAAACACAAATGAAAACAAAAACCCAAAACCCAAAATACCAACAGCAAACTCTCTGATGTTCTTCTAGACACACTGCATGTGGTGCTTGCACACATTGGTAGACACTCACACACATAGAAGAAAATCTGGTCTTCAAGAAAAATGTAAGTTGATGATTTAGCTTATGAACTATGATAATGGAATGAATCTTTAGTTTGCTGGAATTTTTGAATACTTTCCATAGATAAATATATTGTTTTCTGATACAAGGCAAGTTCATCTATTTCTTTTTATCTTTTTTTTTTGTTTGTTTTGTTTTCGAGACAGGATTTCTCTGTGTAGACCTGGCTGTCCTGGAACTTCCTTTGTAGACCAGGCTGGCCTCCAACTTACAGAAATCTGCCTGCATCTGCCTCCCCAAGTGCTGGGATTATAGGAGTGTTCTGCTTCACCTACATGTATTTCTGTGCACTGCAGGCATGTGTGCTACCCACAGATTCCAGCAGAGGGGTCTGATCCTTCAGGATCCATCAGGACGTGAGCACCTTGTGGCTGAGGATGGAAATCCTCTGGAGAGCCACCAGTGCTTTTTTGTTGTTTTAAGATTTATTATGTACATAATGTCCTGCCTGCATGTATATCCGTGCACCAGAAGAGGGCACCAGATCTTATTATAGATGGTTGTGAGCTACCATGTGGTTGCTGGGAATTGAACTCAGGACCTATGGAAGAACAGCCAGAGTTCTGGTGCTCTTAACCTCTGAGCCATCTCTCCAGAGCCGCAACCAGTGCTTTTAACCATGAAACCATTTCATCCCATCTCTCTCTTTAAAAAATTACATTTTATTTTATGTGTGTGTGTGCATGTGTGTGAGTGTACATGCCTGCAAGTGTGGCAATCAGAGGATAATTAGGGGTAGATCTCTCTTTCCATTGTGTGGGACCAACCACCAGTCGTGCTGGCTGGGCCATATGGCCAGCCCTGTCTGGTCTGGTGGTGTACCCAGGACCTTGCATGCTCAAGGTCCTTTCCCCAGCTACAGGCCTCCATCTCTCTCAGGGCTGGCTGCAGCTCTTGGCCAGCCCCAATGCAGCTATTTGATCTTTGTTTTGCCCTGTGCAGTATAGATGACCTTGTGGACAGCACTCTAGCTCTTCAGCCCCACTAGTTTGATGGTTCACCCGTAAAATCTTGAGGTTAAACTCTCAGTTGAAGCCAGACAGTAAACTTGTTCCTTAATGTCTTTTTTTTTTCCTGTGTTCTTATCATGTCCCTACCTCCTTTCCTTTCTGCATTTTCCCTTGGTTAAATGTTAGGTTTGTTGTTGTTGTTTGTTTTTTCTTTTTCTTTCTTTCTGGTTTGTTTGTTTGTTTGTTTTTGACAGCTTCTCTTTAGAGAGTCCTGTCCTGGAGCTGCAGATGAAGCTGGTCTTGAACTCACAGAGATTAAAAGTGTGTAGGATGACTGCTGGCCTCAAATGATAACTTCCTGTTTTGCGTTCCTAATACCTAGCTCCTCACTTGGGTTGGTAGGAGTTCATAAGCCTTATTTTCTAGCTTTCTTCACATGATGACACAAGGCACCGCAGACATGGTGCTCCACATGGGCCAATGTACCTGTACCCATCAAAGGGGAAAAAAAATAAATTCCCAGTATATATATATTCCCCCCCACCCCCACCCCGGGCAATGGTGGCAAAGGCCTGTGATCCCAACACTTGGGTAACTGAGGAAGGTGGCAGATTTCTGCGATCAAGTTCAGCCTGGTCTACAGGGTGAGTTCCAGTACATCCAGGGTTGCATACCTTGTCTCAGGAACCACTGCCCACTCCCCCACCCATCTCTATGGTGGTTATATGGACATGAAGTATAGGTGACCTAGGAGGCCAGAAGAGGGCGTCAAATCCTTGGAGTTGTAGTTTCAGGGAATTGTCACTCTCTACTGGCAACTAAACTTGGCTCCTTTGTTGCAGTGAGTTACCTTTTTATGATTTTTAAGAGTGGATCCCACTATGTCCTGAAACTTGCTATGTAGACCAGGCTGACTTCAAGCAGATCTGCTGCCTGTATCTTCCATGAAATTTAAGGCATGTGCCCCTATTTCTCATAGATTTACCTGTTGTTTTTATTTGTTTTTTAATGCTTATGTGTTCTGGGTGCCATGTATGTGTGCATCAGTTGTATGCAAGTGCCTGTGGAGTAAAGAAGAGGGCACCATATCACATGAAATCGGAGCTGTAGTGGGTGGAGACCATACATGGTGGGTGTAGTTAAACCTCAGTCTCCCTTAAGAGCAGTCTGTGCTTTTCACGGCCCTAAGGGCCACTGATACAGAAAAGACATTTGCTGTCAAGCCTGATGTCCTGAGTCTGACCTTAGGGACCCACTTGGTTGAAGAACTGACTCTTCTTTGGACTTCCTCATGCCTGCTGTGGTGTATCTACAAACATACAAAACAATGTTTTAAAAAAGGTTATTTAGCCAGTTGTGATGGCGCGCACCTTTAATCCTAGCGCTCAGGGAGGCAGAGGCAGGTGGTTCTCTGAGTTTGAGGCCAGCCTGGTGTACAGAGCCAGTCCAGGACAGCCGGGGCTACACAGAGAAACCCTGCCTGGAAAAAAGAAAAGTTTATTGCCTTTTTAAAGAAATCAGAATAGTTGTTTTGTGGAGTGTACAACATTCTGGGTTTTCAAAGTGTCCTTAAAAAACAAAACAAAACAAAACAGAAAGCAAGAAAGCACTTCCCCCATGGTGCGAGCCTGGGGTTGGACTGCTCACTGAGGATGGCCACAGAACACATTCTTGTACTGATGTTGAACTTGTTCCTTTGTCCCTACAAATGGCAAATTAGGTAAAATAACAAGATGAGCCGTTTTTTGGCAGAAATTCTAGATTATGCAATACTTGTGTAGTATAATGCTTAGATACAATAATATCAAAGTGAATTTTGATTGCTTAACTTGGTTAAGGCTGTGGCTTGTAGGACATCTCAAGTTAAAGTTACTTTATTACTGTACAGTTTGAAAACAATCTGTGTTGTGATATTTAGTACCACAATGACACTCTGTTCCCTAAGATCCTTCTCCTCCTTTTTTGGTTTTTCAAGAGAGGGTTTCTATATATCCCTGGCTGTCCCGGAACTCACTCTGTAGAGCAGTCGGGCCCGGACTCAGAGATCTGCCTGCTTCTGCCTCCCCTGTGTTGGCATTAAAGGCGTGTGCCACCACCACTTGGTTTAAGAACATTCTTCTTAATAATTCCTCGTTATAATTTTTATTGACTCAGTAGTACAAAGTAGTGGTGTTTTATTTCTTCTGCCCTTACTAAACGTGATTATTAATTTTAGAGTAAGCAGTTTGTGTGATACTATCAGTCCGGCGAACTCAGTTTTTTCAGACAAGTGGATTTTCCTTCTCTGCAGCCCGTTCTCTGTCCGAGGCAATGGTCACCTCTCCGCAGTTAGGCCCGAACCTCCCTGTTCGCCCGCTAGAGGCCGCAAGCATCCTCCGCACCTCTACGGGCTGCTCTATCCCTACCTCGCCGTTGGTCGCCTGTCCTTGTCTCGCTGGTGCCGACGCGGTCCGCGGAGCCGCTCTAGGCTGCGGGAGGGCGGTCCGCACTGCGTGGGGAAGGAGCGGACGACGCAGCCGACTCGCCGGCCCCCGGGGCGGTTAGCGCTTCCGGGGTCGAAGGGTGCGCGGGGTTGAAAGCGGCCCGCTCCGCCCCGTCCCCCTCCCAGACCAGCAGAGGCAGCAGCCGGAGCAGCCGCAGCCTGCGCCCTCTCCCGCCCGCCCGCCCTC
>CM053752.1:985495-1106230 GCA_028658305.1 Pachyuromys duprasi | reverse complement strand
TCCGCCCCCGGCCTCCCGCCCTTCCCCTTCCCGCCCGCTCCCCTTTTCCCCTCAGTCGACTCGCGCCCTCCAGGTAAGCCCAAAAAGCCCCCCTCCGCCCCCGGCAGTGGCTTCTGTTTCCACTCGTGACATCGTCCTTGCGGGCTCCGGCCCTACGCTGGAGCCTCGGTCTCTCGTAGTCCCGCTCGAGCGTCTACTACTTCACTCTGCTTTGCCGGCCATTCACGCGAGGCCCTGGCTCCGGCGCGGCCTAGTAGGCCTCGCGCAGAGCCTGCCCCCCCCCTCCGCTCTTTCCCGGTGGCGGCTGCGCAGGAGTCGGGAGGGCGCGCGCGCGCGCGGCCGGGGGGGCGGCGGTGGATTTGTTGGTTGAGGGGGGTGGGGAGGCGATGGCCGGCTCGCTGGCCGAGCGGGTGAGCGCCGCTCCCCGCGGGGGTCAGGCGCTGGCGCAGACACACGAGGAGGCGCTGCTTATCCAGCCCCTCCCCCTAGGTCGCAGCGCCCCCCCCTGACCGAACCGTTTATTCCCCCTCCCCGCGGTCAAGGGAAAGGGGGTCTTTTTTTTTTTTAAGTGGAAAATGCTTGGATGGCCAGGGTGGGGGGAGGGGAGTGGGGAGCTGCAGAGTTAAAAGGGTAGGCGGACTCCCAGTTACCGAGTTACTCTGACGTTCTCTCTGGTAACGAATTTTGAAATTACAAAATGCCTGCCGCTATAAACCAGACCGAGCTATTTATAGAGGGGTAATTGGCTGCAGGATTAACAGCTGGATTCCCGGGGTGGGGTACGCTTAGGTTGACCTACTCAGGAGAGGAAGACACAGAAGTCTCTTAGATTACTTAGAGGGCTTGGAGGTTTTTTTATTTTTGTTTTGTTTTTGTTTTTTAAGTGCATCTTGATGCTTAAGAGCTGATTTTGTAGATAGGTTTTCAGTTTTCTTGCCCTTTTGAACTTGTGTTACTGTATTTGTAAAATGGTTAATATGTTTGATTGGGGATATAGAATTAAAGCTACCAGGCTTATAACATATTTGAGAGGGGAAAATTAGTTTTCTTACACAGTTAACAAGCATTGTGGGTTTTTTTTTTTGTGAATTAGATATTGATTTGTGGGGTTTTTGACAGCAGTTAACTGTTTTCTGGAAAGAAGGAACTGATGTGCTTTGGTGCTGTGTTTATATAACCACTTACCATCCTGAAGTAACCAGAAGACATGGATAGAGTGCTGTGACAGTCACCTCAAAGTGCTTTAGAATTCGTTAGGGTCTGCGTGTGGGTGCAGAGGCAGATGGATGGCCAGCCTGGTGTTAATAGCCAGTTCCATTCTGTCATGGGCAACATAGATCCCACCTCAAAAAAACAAACAAACTTGCAGGCAGGGCATAGGGATTGTGTATGCATACAGCAAAGTGAAAACTGACTGGTTTCATTGAGGGACAGAATTAGCTATAGGAGGAGAGAAATCATTGATACTTCTTTGAAGGGATGCATACTTGTCATACTACTGGAGAAATTTAAGAGCTTGAGACTTTCGAAACTATCAGTGGTGCTAAAAAGAAGGCATTAAAGGCAAAAAAACAACAAACCCCAAAAAGTTATTCCAGAGTTGTTTGATAGGATGAGTACATGGGTGGTCATCCTGTAAAATATCATTACTATTTAAATACTATTTAAGAATTCTAGTACTGTCAGTTTTATTTTTACTTTTGTATTTGGAAGAAAATTGAGGCTTAAAAGATTTAAATAAACTGCTTTATTCAAAGTTAACATAGGGGCACAACGGAAATTTCCCAGATTGTTTAGAGAGAAAGAATGAGAGAGAAGAACTGAAAACTACAGAATCAATTTCAAAGGAAGGTGGAACCAAATCAGTTGAGGAATATATCTCAGATACACTTCAGTGAGACTCCTGAGTGAAATTACTTGTTATTTTGTGACTGTCTCAATGTATGGCTCTGGCAATTGACTTGGTTATTATTTTGTCCAAACTGTCCTTGAACTTAGCAGCAGTTCTGTTAAAACCTCTAAAGGGCTGAGATAAAACAGTAGTGTACCACCATCCACAGATCTGAACTAAATAATTTTAAAATCATTTGCTGTCATTCATCAACATTTGAGATATGAAGTATATCTCAATTTTAGAAATTGCTAAGTTGCTACACTAAGAAAATTTATGTATATGCTCTACTCATTACCAAATGTTGTCCAGGCGGAAGCATGTCGAATTTGTCCTCACTGTAGTTAAAAGTCTTTCCAGCTGTTTTTGAATCATTTTCAAAACTTACTTAGCATAAGGACAACTTTGTGCACTAAGGCAGCTCACTTAGAACTATTGCCAGTGGGAGGAACAAATCTTTCTCATCCCAAGCATCAGTGGAAACCCTATCATTAATGAGCAAACTGGAAACAAAACCTGATCTGTAAGTGTTATGCATTTGTGCTGTGTGTATTTACAAGTCTGGTAGGCCAGTACTTAAGGAAAAGAGTCAATGAGATAAAGTTGAAATGCCAAAGTGAAAATAACTGGAAAGGAATTACTCTTTACTTCTTTCCTCTTATTTTGGTCATGCTTACATTTCAGTTTTTGGCTTTCACTTTCACCAGTGACCAAAGACTTGACCACTCAAAGTCCAGCTCCCTGTAACTGCTAGACATGGACACCGGTGTGATTGAAGGTGGATTGAATGTCACTCTCACCATCAGGCTACTTATGCATGGAAAGGTATGCACCAGCTTGGAAAATTGGGTCATAGTAACTGCTATGGGAGGGGCCAGGAAAAGCAGACAAGCATCTTGGAGCTCATCAGATTAGCACTGTGGGACATCTGGCTTTAGCACTTTTCTCTAATGGAGTGTGGAGGAAAAATGGACAGCTTTTACTAGGAGTCTCAGTGAGCAAGAAATACTTAAGAACAAGCACAAGCGGTTAGAGTCAAAAAGCAGTCATAGCGGGTGGTAATATGTTCTGATGTATGTTGCTGAAACATAAATTTTAGAAAGGAAGATTTTTTTGTTTTTTTATTTTTGGTGGTACTGGAGATTGAACTCAGTGTGCCTCTAGGCAGACACTATCATTGAGCTATATCCAGGCTTCTTTTTACATATTATACAAAGGTAAGGAATTTAATCATTCTAATCATTCTCAATTCTTTCATAGTTTCAGTATAAAATATTGTTTAAGGAAATGAATAAGTGCCTCTCCTCACAAATCTTAGTCTTTTTCCTTTGAGTTGGTAGTAGTATAGTTAGCAATTGGTTAGCTGAACACTTAGAATTTTCATTGTGATGAACTCTGAATTTCCTCTTATCAACACTTTTCTCCATATGCAGGAAGTTGGCAGTATCATCGGAAAGGTAAGATGTTTTCACATCAACACTAATTCCTATTTAGTCAGTCTGGGCTGAAATAGCACCAGGAGCTCATGTTTGATTTTTTCCCCCTCCCCCCCCCACCCTCTTACAGAAAGGAGAATCTGTTAAGAAGATGCGCGAGGAGGTAAGTTACAAGGAACATTGGAACTGCTAGCCTTGGAAAGTCGTGAAAAAGTTCTGTCTAAAGGGTTAGAGGGGGAAGAGTTTAGAAGGCTACTTCGTAATGATAAATAGTGCAATAGGAAGTGAGTTTTGTGACACGTCTCAGCCATAGGCAGATGCAGTAGGTCTGAAGGCAAGTGGAGCAGGGCTTGAAATGCTCTTATGTGGCAGCTTCTTGTCTGTGTTGTCTAGGACACACTATCCTGTACAATTTCAGTTTTTATCTGTTAAAACTCCTTGTTTGTTTTTCTGATCCAGAGTGGTGCACGTATCAACATCTCAGAAGGGAATTGTCCTGAAAGAATTATCACTCTGGCTGGACCGACTAATGCCATCTTCAAAGCCTTTGCTATGATCATTGACAAACTGGAAGAGGTTTGTTGTTTCTTTAGAATTGTACCCTGCCCCCCAATACCAGGCATTTAAAAAAAAAGTTTAAAAGTAGTTGAGCTATACCCTCAGCTGGCTTTTTTTTTTTTTTTTTTACTGTAATTTTTATTTTCATTGGTGTCGTGTCTGCATGGGAGTGTACAGAAGCCCTGCAACTGCAGTTATAGACTGATGTGAGCTGTCATGCAAGTGCTGGGAATTGAGCCTATTTCAACCAGTGCTCCTAACCACTAAGCCATCTCTCCACCTCTCCCCACGCCCCTTTTTTGGTATGGTTTTTGTTTCAGTGTTTTTATTTTTTGAGTAAGTGTCTGATTTTGTAAGTATGGCTAGTAGTCCAAGACGCCCTCCAGCACTTCTGGGCAAGCCTCCAAGTGTGAACTTCCAGGGAGATGTGGGTTACTCTTCCCAGTTCTCCTATTTACAATGTTCTCAGTGTTTTGAAGGTGTGCTTTTGCTTCCTTTACGGTTGAATAAACTTATGGTGCTCTTTATTAGGATCCTGCTAAACACCAGTATGTTTTCTAGACCAAGGTTTAGCCCAGTGTGCTCTTGCACTTTATAAACTGTATGTCAGGTAGATACTGACAATACTGTATGAAAGGTTGAGGTAAAGTCCTAGGTTTCTAGAAGCAGAGTATGCATTACTGGTTTTGTTAGTTTTCTTCCCTACAAACCTTCTGAGGCTGAACAACTGTTGTCTTAGGCCATATGTTCAGCTTCTTCCTCCTCTGTAGTAATGCCCCTTAATTATTCATTGATGGTATAGGTAGAAGAGTGCTGTTTGGTACTTAGTGCTCCCTTAAGTCTTATTCTTGTCTTGATCAATAATGTTACATTTTGGTCTGCAGTATGCTATTAGTTACTCCAAAATTTGTAGCTTAAATAGGAACATTTAGAAATGCATACAGCCAGGTGTGGTGGCAAGTGCCAGTAATCCTAGCACTCAGGGAGGCAGAGGCCGGCGGATCTGAGTTCCGTGGCCAGCCTGGTTTACATAGGGAGTCCAGGACAACCAGGAGTACACAGAAAGCCTGTCTCAAAAAACACTTAAAATTTAATTACAGAAGAATTGTGTGCTGGTGAGTTAACTCACTAGGTAAAGACACCTGCCCAACTAATTTGCATAGACTGTTCTCTGACCTATGCACATACTATATTAATAGTTGTAGCAATAGAAAATCCTGTGATTTAGGATACAGTGTACTGGAAAGCCTTCAATTAGTAGAGGTTTATATTTGTGTGTTTTTGTTTCCTTTGCTGGAATAGAGCCAAAGGTACCATGCCTATTATGCATGGGCTCTTTTTGTTTGTTTTAGAGACAAGGTTTCTCTCTAGCTTTGGTTGTCCTAGAATGCTCTCTGTAGACCAGCTTGGCCTTGAACTTAGAATCATCTGCCTGCCTCCAACTCAAGTCCTGGGATTAACAGCATGTGCAACCATGCCTGGACAAGCATAGATTCCTTTAACTTATCTGTTGCCAACCCCAAAACTTCATTTCTCTCTCTCTCTCTCTCTTTTCTTTAATTATTTATTTATTATGAATACAATGTCTGTTTGCATGTAAACCTGCACTCCAGAAGAAGACACCACGTGGTTGCTGGGAATTAAACTCAGCATCTCTGGAAGATCAGCCAGTGCTCTTAACCTCTGAGCCATCTTTCTAGCCCAGCCAAAAACTTCATTTCAAAGCATTTTAGATATGATATCTGACTTTATTGTTTTTAAAGTAGTTCGTTTATTCAGTAAATAAAACTTAAGGGGGGAGATGAAATTTGAGATTACGGTATAGAATGTTTGGTAAGTACATAGGAGGCCTAGTACTACAAAAAACAGACCTTAACTCATGTTAGCTTTCTAGTATTAGTTTTCTAAGAGATTTAGTTTGAAATTGGTTTCATTTGATTTAATTTTGACACTTTTTTTCTCCCTTCCTCAAACTGTTCTTTTGTGCTTGTATGACTATAGACTGTATACACTGTGGGGCCAGAGGAAGCCTATCACATGTTTTCCATTGCATTCTCCTTTACAGCTTTGAGAAAGGTCTCATTGAACTGGAATCCTGTCACCCTTCCAGTTCCTAGGATACCTCTGTTTCCACATCCAGTGGTGGGATTACAGGCGTGCATATATATAGCTTTTTATGTAGGTGCTGAGAATCTCAACTGATTTCTAGTCTTTGCTGATTGCATGGCAAGCGCTCTCTACCCACTGAGTCATCTTCCCAGTTCCGTAACTACTTTCTTAATTTTGGGTACTAGGATTAGAACGTTTGGTTTCATGCATGATAGTGCTCTACTAAGTTATAGTTTTAAACCAAATGGAAGGAGCATCACCTCAGCTTATTAAAAGTGTCGCTTTTCTCTGTACCCTTGCTGTGAAGAAAAATCAGTTTGACTATTTTTGCAGTTCCTTTTTCTGTTGTGTGCTGCTGCTAAGGATTAATTCCAGAGTAAGCATTCTACCAATGAGCAAGTTCGCTTGTCCTGTTCTGAAGGATGGGGGTACATCTTCTAGTCTCATTGGCCTGTAACTCCAGATCTTTTTTTGAGTGCTGGATTGTAGGCAGTGCAACCACATTGGGCTCAGAAATTGTAATTTTCAGTTTGGTATAGTTATAATAGATGTATGTCCATAAGTTGATGTTTTCAAGTCACACACACATTATTTGTTCTTTTGATATTCTTGTGATTTTCTTTTTTACAGGACATAAGCAGCTCTATGACCAATAGCACAGCTGCCAGTAGACCCCCGGTTACCTTAAGACTGGTGGTCCCTGCTAGTCAGTGTGGCTCTCTCATTGGAAAAGGTGGTTGCAAGATCAAGGAAATAAGAGAGGTTGGTGTTTGTGCTATTTTAAAATGTCTGTTAGCTTTTGTTTTTAACATCGATTGGCCTGACTGTGTAGATAAGGATCATTCTGAGAGCCACCTGCCTCTGCCTCCTGAATGGGCACACCATTAATACCCATACCAAGTTGGGTTGTGGCTAGAAAAGGGTACCATTTGATATGTGAAGGTTTAAGCTGGGTTTGGTGGTAGTGTAGGTTTGTAATCTCAGCTACATAGAGGCTGAGAAGGGAGACTCCATGTTCAGGTCCTGCCTTTGCTGAGTTAAAGGCCAGTTTGCAGAGGGTTCCCTTTAGGTCAGATTGAGCAAGTTCCAGGCCAGCCTGGGATACACAGTGCAAACCTCAATTGAAAAAAAAAATATGAAGTGGGATTTTAAGAAAAGGGTGTTTGGGTTCAGGTCTGTAGTGGTACAGTTGTTTGATCAGCATCTGTGTGGCCCCTAGTTTAACCCCTAGTATTGTCCTGCCTGGACACCCACCCTGTCATGATTAGCAGCCCATAAACTGTGGTGTGATGATATTGACGTTAAAGTGTTAGAAATTTTTCAAAAATAAAATCATATTTCAGATTTTGTGGTGCCTAAGGTTGATACCCAGGGCCCAACAGATGCTAGGTAGATGTGCCCTTACTGAGCTACATCCCAGTATACAACTCCCTATCCCTTTGTAATGTTAACATGGCATCTTTGCTGTGTTACTAGCTTATGCTAGTCTGGAACTTTTATTGATAATCTTGCCTCAGCCTCCCAAGTACGTAGGACAGCCTTTGCCTGGTTCAGTAATAAGTCAGAACATGAGAGTGTTAATTAGAATTTCTAATTTTTTGCATATAGTTTCTATTCTTTTTTGAGAGAAGGCCTCACTCTTTAGTCATGGCTGGCCTGGAATTCGCATACATGTCTACCTTTGCTTCTTTAGTACAGGGATTAAAAATGAGTGTCACCATGTCCCATTTAATTCCTCCCCTTGTAATTTTTTTTTCTTTTTTAATTTTTTCGTGAGACATTTTCTGGCCAGGCAGGGCAGTCAAACCCCCAGGGATTCTCCTGTCTGTATTGCAGTCTTGGGATCACAGATGCAAACCCGTTACCAGATTTTTATGTGTGTTCTTTGTTCTTGTGCTACAAGACTGAGCCATTTTCCTTCTGCCTTTTCCCAGTACATGTATTTATTACATATATAAGCACATGTGGCAGTCAGTTGTTAGTGGGTTCACTGGCATTTAACTTAGGTTGTTGATCGGTTTCGTGGCAAGTGTCTACCTATTGAAGTACTAAAAATTTCTTTTCATTTCATCTATTTTGATTTTTTAAGACAGGGTTTCTCTGCGTAGCCCTGCTGTTCTGGAACTCACTCTGTAGACCAGGCTGGTCTTGAGCCTGTCCCTGCTTCCTGGGTGCTGGAATTAAAGCCCTGAGCCACCTAGATTGTGGATTTATTTTTAACTATGTATCCATGTGACTATTTGCATTGCATGTGAGACAGGAGCCCTTTGAGCTTAGTTTTGTATCCCTCTGGGGCTAGAGCATCAGGTGGTTGGTTGTGAGTTGACTTACATGTGCTAGGAATTGAAGTCAGTTTCTTTCCAAGAACAATATATACTGTAAATAATAGAACCATTTCTAACCTTAAAATAATTTAATAAAAGATTTGTTTATTTTATATGTGGTCTTGTTGCCTGCATATGTGTGTATACCACATGTGCCAATCTCAGCAGAATTCAGAAGAGAGGTAGATCTCCTGAAATGGAGTTAAAGATGGTTGTGGGCTCCTTGTTGGTAATGGGAACTAAACTCAGGTCCTCAGCAATAACAACATGCTCCTTAAAATAATTAAAATGTTTAGAGTAGGACTCTGTAGCCCTGGCTGGCTGGAACTCACTCTGTAGATCAGGGTGGTCTTTCTTGAATGTTGAGATCATTTTACTGCTCATGTGCTGGTACTAAAGGCATTCATCAACATGCCTGCATGCCTGGCTAAAAACTGTTGTGCCCCCCCCCCCAAAAAAAAAAAAAAAGACAGGGCTTCTTTGTGCTCCTGGCTGTCCTGTTCTCACTTTGTAGACCAGACCAGGCTGGCCTCGAACTTATAAAGGTGCAACTGCTTCTGCCTCCCCAAGTTCCTGCATCACATGCATATGCCTCCTGGCTCCAGGTGGTTTTAACAGAGCCTGGCTGTTCTGGATGCAACTCAAAAGATCGCCTGCCTCTGTCTGGGTTCAAGGGTGTGCACCACTGTGCCCACCCCCCCCAAAAGTTTTAAATTAATTTTATTTGTATATGTGTGTTTGTGTGTGCTTGGTCAGAGGACAACTTGCAGGTCTTGGTTCTCTCTTTCTACCATGTGTGTACCCCAGGGATTGAATTTAAATTCTAAGGCTTGGCAATAGGCATTTTTATGTAGCTGTTTTTTGTTTGTTTGTTTGTTTGTTTTTTTAAAGATAGTCCCTGTTTTCCATTTCTTTCAACTTTTTCAAATTTCATTAACTTTTCATAAAATGTTTTTGTGTCTAATGAAATGCTAGTAGATCCTTCCAAAAGGGAAGCCAGGTGAACTACTTTGAAGTTTTTGTACAGGATTGTTTGTTTCTGGTGCAGAGGGGTGGGTGGGTAGTGGTGGTTTGGTTAGGTTTATTGAGATACTACCTCACTGTATCCCAGGCTGCCCACAAACATGGTCCTCGTCTTTCAGCTTTTCAACGATGAGATTATAGGTATGAGGAACCAGTCTTAGATCTTTTAATGATGTGTATTTTTCAATACTTGGAATGGTGCTTGATAAAAATATTTGCTCAGTAAGGGAATGAACGAGGATTTTGTTTGTCCCACAAAACTGTCTAGAAAGGACTTTATTTTTATTTCTGAGTGCGGGTTAAAATGTAGGCTGTTAACCAGATTTCTTATCTCTCAGGGGTAATTTAAATTCAGTAGACAGTAGTGCCTGGAATAAGGAAAGAATGGGAATGGAGGCAATAATTGTCTGTTGAACTTGATATTCTAAAGTTGTTGGGAGTAATGAAGAGCATAGTTCTCTGATTTTTTTTTTTTTTTTTTAAATTTCCTTTTACCTTAAAGAGTACAGGGGCTCAGGTCCAGGTGGCAGGGGATATGCTCCCCAACTCAACTGAGCGAGCAATCACCATTGCTGGCATTCCGCAATCCATCATTGAGTGTGTCAAACAGATCTGCGTGGTCATGTTGGAGGTAAGCCCTCAGGCTCATGCTTGAGGTGAGGGTGATTCTGGGGACAGGGAAACTGGATCTATATTTAGTAAGACTAGAATTAGGTAAAGCTTTTAATAGGCATATCAGTAGAGGTGGGTAAAGAGGTTCTCTGAGTCCATACATTCCTTCTCCCAGTTTTGATGTATATTAGTCTGTGAGCAAAAATGGGATCTGTTAAACAGCAGTGGTCTTGTGGTTCAAAACAATTCAGGTAGTGTGGGTAGGGCCAACTTTGGATTTTTGAAATGCTAACTAACCTTTTGAATTGCTTGACATTGACATTATTTTTCACTTTGAAGCAGGATATATTAAAAACAGTTGGGGCTGGAGGGATGGCTCAGTGGTTAAGAGCACTGTCTGCTCTTCCAAAGGTCATGAGTTCAATTCCCAGCAACCACATGGTGGCTCACAACCATCTATAATGTGAACTGATACCCTCTTCTGGATAAAACACTCATATACATAAAATAAATAAATCTTTAAAAAAAAAACAGTTATAGAAAAGTATCAATGATAGTGTTTGAGTGAATTGTGAAGTCCTATATATTCTGCTGCTGCAAAAAAAATCGAAATTAAGAGAAATTAAATCTGTTTTTGAGTTACATTGAATCAGCCTCATATGAATCAGAAAGAAAAAAGATTTTTGTGTCTTTGAGCAATAAACACAGTATTTTGGAATTTCATATCCAACTTACACAAAAATGTGAGATCCTAAAAATTACCAGGGAAAGTTTATCTACACATAGTTTTTTTGTTTTATTTTTTGGTGTGAATTAAATGTATTTACAAATGTGGAAATTGTGACTAAAATTATTTCAAAGCATCTTCAGTAAAAATGTGAGCCACATAATCCATAAACTTTCTTGCTTTAAAGACAAATAACTGCAGGTCGTTGAGATTAGAGTGAGGGACTGGAAATAATAATTTTTATTTAACTGACCTGTGTGTGCTATAGCCACACAGCTGAAGCAGCTTTGAAACCTTATCTCTTTTTGTTTTTTTCCCCTCTGACTCTCTCCCAGTCCCCCCCGAAGGGCGTGACCATCCCGTACCGGCCCAAGCCCTCCAGTTCTCCAGTCATCTTTGCAGGTGGTCAGGTAAGAAAATTCTTATTGGTGGGCTAGAATGAACAAAGATATTTTAAAAACAACTTTGCTAGCAGCACACCAAGCCACTTTGCATGCTTGCCGAAAACCTGTACTTTTGGTCATAGTTTGATTTGCTTTTTTTTTTTTTGTACTGGAGAAAGTTTTGAATGGCAAGACCTTATTTTATTTTTAGCAGGCAATGGAAGTTTTGTAGACACTCAGTGATTCAAGGTGGTTTGGGTTAGAGTTAAATTCCTTCAGTGTCATCCTCTCCCTGTATCACCATCCATGCTTTTGTGTGTGTGGGATGATGAAGGTCTGAGTAATGGTAGTAAAGCAGTTGGACCTCTGGAGATTCTGGATGGTGGTCTCAAATGGCATGGGGCCAAGGGATTGGGTCCTGAACTTGAGTGTCCTACAAATTTTCCCTCCCCTTCGCCTCCCCTCCCCCACTCCTACCCTTTCACCCCCAAACTCCAATGTGTTGTCTCCCAGACTCTAAATCTCAGACACTGGTTTGAAAGCAGCTGGAGTAAGAGGAACATACAGGGGTAGGGTGGGGAGAGCATACTATCAAAGCACTCTCTTGATGCTTCTATTCCTCACCAATGTAAAACATTTATCTTTAACACATGGTACTAGTGTACTTTGGTTAGTGGTATGTAAGCCAGTTTTTAAAGTACTGAAATTCAGGTTGAAATAGTCACCTTTGCCATTTGGGGCTATCCTTTTTTAAAACATCTATTTTAACTAGTTAGATTTATTTGTATTTGGTGTGAAAGTCATTTGAGAGGATAAAACATCAAATGATGGAGTCCATCTCATATTTTACTGAATTTTAATAAAAGTGAAGAAGTTTATATCTTACTGAGCTTTGATGAGTAGTCAGAGTTTGGCATTTGTTAGAACTTTGTTGTTGCATTAGCTTTGTTTAGACAGATCTGTCAAAGGGCTGGCAGTATGAGTGGTGGGGCGGGATACAGCAGCAGCTCAGTCACGGGAGCCAGGAGGGTTCGCTTCGGGAGTTAGCCCTTTTCCAATGGAGTGCTTAAGTTCTCCAGTCCTGTGTCACCAATCCTCTGTTCTGTAGTCCTTCCTCTTCCTTATCTTCACTCCCTGTCATTTCCTTCCTACCTTTTTGCTTCCTTGCCCTCCCTTCCCTATATTCAGTTAACTGCCCTCTAAAAGCTTACAGCTTCTTCCATGAATTGCCCTGCTAATGGGTCATTTCCACGGGCCTTTTTATAAGTGGACCTGTGCGTACATTGTCCACTGATGGACCTGTATCTTTTGTGGCAAAGTGGGCACTGTAGGGTCCAACTTAATCCTACAGTGACCAAGACCTGGCATCAGCTCTCTTACCTCACCCCTCACTTTTATGGAAAATAACCCAGTTGTGCAGTGTTATCTGCCATTAGGTAACTTTTTTTTCTTTAATTCACTGATTACAGCTGTGTTGTGAGCTCCTTTTTAAAGGAAAAAAGAAAAATCTTTTTTTTGAGTGTGAATTTCATGCTGGTGACAAGGTGCCGGATTGACAGCCCTGGAGACTGAAATCCTCTATTTATCCACAGGACAGGTACAGCACAGGCAGCGACAGTGCGAGCTTTCCCCACACCACCCCGTCCATGTGCCTCAACCCTGACCTGGAGGGACCACCTCTAGAGGTGAGAGGGGATGTTCAGTCTCCAAGGCTCACTCAATCCTTCCGCCTCAGCCGAGACTGCCAACACACGGGGGGCCAGTGGCGCTGGTGATTTTTGTGCTGTGGACACCACCTGTCCACGGGGACCTGGACTGACCTCCCCACCTCATTTCACACAGGCCGCGTAGCCCACCAGATGGTAACACCAACTTTTTTTTTTTTTTTTTTTTAATTTTTTTGTTTTTGTTCAACTCCTCTTTTCCCTCCCTCACTCCTCCCATCCCATTTTCACCTTCCCACCCCAACCTGGGTGTGCTTTTGGGGGCACTGGCCACTGTGATGGAGAAACTTCACATTTTGTTAAGTAACCAGCCGTTCTTTCCCCATCCCTCCTTCTTTTCCTTTCCTCCTTGTTTCCCCCATTGTCCTGAAGACTGAGCTCCCTTTTTGGGAGAATATGGTGTGGGGAGGAGGGCATAGCGGGAGCTGCAAGAGCCTTTATGCAGAGGGTTGGGCAAAGACAGGATTTAGCAAATTTAATTTTTTTTTTCTCCTGATGCTTCTGTGGTCAGGTCCCTAGTATTAGAGACTTAGGTTAGCTTCTAGTGCACATAAAGTCTTAAGCAATGTTTGAATATATGCCGTGCAGGTTTGTGTAGGTACAAATTATTTGTGTTAGCATGCTTGCTGTCTTGTATTGAATACATGGGGTTGGGGGGCATGTTAGTCAAGGCATTGATTTACTTTCATTTTCCACATTTTTGTTAAAAAGCAAATATGTATCTTTTGCCTTAAAAAAGAACTTGTATACCCTTCTTAGAGGATCCCTGGAATAAAGTTAACTGTATTTAGGGCTCAAAGAACGCCAGCTCGTTCTGAGCATTTGTGAGATTCTATTTACTATTTCAGTCCCTGGCCTCCCTTTCTCTTGTTCAACTCTGGCTTCCTGGCTAGTTGAGAACTTGTCTTCCCCCTATACTGGGTTGCTGTCCGTGATTGGTTTTTAATAGGAACTGTTTTCCTCCTTTTGTAGGCCTATACCATTCAAGGACAGTATGCCATTCCACAGCCAGATGTAAGTTTTGATTTCACTTCTTGTTTTGAAAAACTTTCTCCGTCCAAAATTTGTCTGATTCTTTTCTCTTTAGTAGGCAGGAGTAAATTTGGGTCTTGAACATTTGCAGTGTTATTATGGCTTACAAGATGAACCACACAGTAGCAACTAGTTTGCCTTTGAAAATAAAAGCCCTAGAAATTATCTTTCAGATTACTCTAAAAGACATGGTCTGTGGTACACTATTAATGTCTTATCACAGTTGAAACTGTCAGTGAAGTATGCTTTCGTAAATAATTCCCTTGGGGTGAGTTGGGGGGTGGGCTTGCCTTTAGGTGCTCCTCAGTGAGAAGCACCAAGAGTTGATTGCATAGGGAAGGCTGAAAAACTGATTGTTGGAATTCAACTCAAACTTTACTAAGAATCTTTTACATTAAAGTACTAGTGTTTAGATTTTTGTCCATGGACTTTTATTTTTTTTCCTGCAAGTTTCTTCTTTACCCCTTCAGATGCCAAGCTTTAGACTTGGAAAGTTGAGTTTGGTTTTTGGTAGCCTCTAGGAGAGGTGTGAAATAGACTGGAAAAGGGATTATTTTTATCACCAGCTAGGACAATGATCTATGTGTATTATAAATAAGATAGTTAAAGAAAAAGTATTTGTTGGGGACTAAGCCCAGATTGGTTTCTTGTTAAGCTTCTCTCCTTGCAGTCTCCCTGCCCCCCTCATTTCCTTTCCTTTTCCCAGCGCTGGTGGAACCCCGCATGGTGTATTTTCCCTACACCACTGCATAGTTTGTTTATCTAGCCTGTCTGCTTGTCCCTGGGGCAACTGTTGGCAATGGCTGCGTATATGTTCATTAGACCGTCCATAGGGGATGGTTCTTGGGCTGGTGTTTCTGCTTTCTTTTTCATATACCCCAAATGCATTCATTCTTATATATTGACTTCCTTTCTATTTCCAACCCTTACCTATATCATATTCTGCCTGTCACTGGATTGTACTGTAAGACCCATTCTTACCCTGGGTTATAGTTGGAATAGTAGACTCAATTTTGGGAACCAGGAGCAGTGCATTTTCACATCTAAGTGTACTTGAGTCCTGACTAGGTTATGCTTCTAATGCTGGTCTCTCATGTTTCCTTCCTACAGTTGACCAAGCTGCACCAGTTGGCAATGCAACAGTCTCATTTTCCCATGACCCATGGCAACACCGGATTCAGTGGTATGGATACCTCAGTGTGTATTTCTTTCTGTAAGGTGTAGTACAAGATAGAGGCCAGTCCCAAGGTCTCAGCTTGACAGCTGTTTAAAAGAAACTTGATTATTATCCAGCACCTGCTGGTTTAAACTTGACTACTGTGGCTAAAGGAGGTAATGTGTTCGTTACCATGGTTTTCATTTGGGGTGAATTAATTATAAAAGAATAAGAAGCCCTGGAAGGTTTGGGGTGAGGTCTGGGGATGCTTGTCAGGAAAAAGGTAGGCTGATGTTTCTTGTAACCCATTGTGATAGTGGCCACCTTGATCTGATTAGCATCCCTGTTTTCTCCACCACGTGTTCACAAACTGTGTAGTGTATTTTTGGTTTTGTTTTGTTTTGTTTTGGGGCTTTGTTTTTGTTTTGTTTTTTGTTTTTGTTTTGTTTTGGGTATAAGGAATAACTTGTCCGATAGGGTTAGAATGAGACCACCAAACTCATTTTCACTTGTATCTTAACAGGCATTGAATCCAGCTCTCCAGAGGTGAAAGGCTATTGGGGTAATGATTAAAAAAAAAATCTGTAGTATTCTACTGTTATATTAATAAACTGGTGGGAGTCTTGTTTCACTGCCCATAAAACCATACCAGCAACATGCACATGGTAGAGAGGAGCTGAGAGAGCAAAGGGGTGGGCCTGGTGCTCCTGAGGGTCCCTTGATGGATCTGGCCAACCACCTTCTAAAAATATAGTTGAGAGCAGGACCAGACTGGTTAAGGCTTAGCTAGCTGGAATGGCCCAATCCTGGTGTCCTTAGGGGTGTTTGTGATGGGATTTTTTTTTTCCTTTCTTTCTTTTCTTTTTTTTTTTTTGAAAAACCAAACAAAAGAATGCTTAGAGCAAAAGACAGAATAAATCTGGAGAAATAAACTCCCTCAAACTAATTGCCATTTTATCTATTTGATCTTTAAGTGTAGTTTGGGAGGATGGAGGCAGAGGGTGTTATTCTGACACAGGTATACTGAAAGCAACTCTGTGCCAAGAGTTCTTGATACCCGGTGACAGAAATAAAATTGGCACTGATTCTATTGAGCATTAGGTGAAATAAAATGAGGACACAACAGTCTTAATCAGAAAAGGGTAGATGTACAGAGATGTTTGATGTATAGATTGCTCCTGTTTAAGAATACCACACTCTCTTGCCCCTTGTTTCCTCCCTGCCTGTTAGTTGAGGCTCTGCAGGAAGTGGCATGAAGCCCACTCTTCTGGTTGTACAGAAGACTCTCCAGCATTGTTTTCCATACCCCAATCCCATCTTTCCTCCTTGGAGGCTTCAGAGTTAGTGATGAACCCCAACAGCCAGTGCTGGGCTTCCATTTTATTTTCTTCTGTTAGTTTTAATGTACAGATTACTGATACTGAATGCTGTGCATTAAACTTTCTTGCTCTCTTCTGTCTTTTAGCAGGTTTGGATGCATCTGCTCAAACTACTTCTCATGAACTCACCATTCCAAATGATGTAAGTGTAATTAAAGTATGTTAGAATTCTGAAGAAAACCTTGTTAGAAAGAATTGACACAATTAACTGTGTTAACAGTTTTCAAAGGCAGGAGAGTCTTTTTCTGTCCTGTGGCAAATTTTGCTTTTCTCTTAAATAAATTGGAACTTGGTGGGTAGTGATAATACACGTTTAATTAATCCCAGCATGCTCTGAGGTCAAGGCAGCCTGAAATATATAATAAGAACCTGTTTCCCCCAAAAGAACATCAGAGTTTGACTTTGTGCTTTGGGGAGGATGATTCTTGAATGACTGTATATTTGCCCTTTGACAATAACATGTTAAGTAATTAGATTACTGTTTAGTACTAGACACTGCTAATGTTCTCCCAAACTGGAAAACACATTGGAGATTATTGTCAGAATCATAAGCTAATGGGGATAGGATGAATTTATGCATTTTTGATGGTCCAACAAACACTAAAGGCACTTTTATTTATTCCTAACCTAGCTATGGCGCTAGATTTCAGTATTGGCTCTGGTTAATTTATCTTTAGAATGGAGGCAATATTATAGGGATAGAAACAAAAGCTAATGCTTGTGCTGAGAAACTGTCTTGCAGTTGCCCTTTATTTGTAGTTGATCATATAAATGGTTCAGGCATTGAAGTGAGACCTATACTTTAAGGTTTTGATAGCAGAATACCAGAAAGATCATGGAGTGCAGTGTTAGGCACAGTTTAGAAATTGGTTGGTATATGGTATTTTTAATTTGTTTTGTTGTTTGTTTCTCAAGTTGATTGGCTGCATAATTGGGCGTCAGGGCGCCAAAATCAATGAGATCCGTCAGATGTCTGGGGCGCAGATCAAAATTGCAAACCCAGTGGAAGGATCTACTGATAGGCAGGTCACCATCACTGGATCTGCTGCCAGCATTAGCCTGGCTCAGTATCTAATCAATGTCAGGTAAGTCTGACCTGTCTTTCTGTTTCACTAATGCCAGCGTAGGAGTGAGGAAGGGTGATATAGTAAATTTAAGTTTGCTTGGGGTGATACAGGTTACAAACACCCACCCTCTTCCTTTTATTATTGAGCTCTGCTTTCCTTCTGTCTTTAATGTAGCAGAGAAACATAAGCATATTGGAGTTAAGTTTGCATAGAGTTGCATAGATCTCTTGCTTTGATGTTTGGGGCCTGAAAGGGTGGTAGCAGTATATGTCTTTGCTGAATAGGACACTGCTCTCACTATAGCAATAGGAGACACTGAAACACACTTGTGTTTTCCTTGTCTTACATCTCTTTTATGAATTCAGAGTTGAAAGTATCTTTAATTTTTAAGGATAACGAGACATATAGGTAGCTTCTTGCAGATAGCTGTTAGCATTTACTCTGCAAAAATATTTTTGAAATGATTGTGGGAAAATGGAGCGCAGGCTTAGGAGTGCTCCAGACATATACAACAGGCATATTTTTCTGTCCCACTCCTCACCCTATTCTCATCCATCCGAAAATGCCTTCTCAGGTTTTATTTCCCTGTATGTAGATTTTCTTGTATTCTTCAGTTATAGGAAAATTGTACATAGTCAAATGCATATCCCACTGGTTTTTTTTCATTAGCTTCAGGTGCATTGTTAGTAACAGCCCAGTTCCACCCTTTCTAAAGGGACCTAGTTGATCTTTTTGTGGGAAGATGTCTTTATCTTTCTTGTATTTATTCTCTTCCGCATAAAAGGTTAAGAGTTCTGCATCTAGGTCATAAGGGCATTCAGGGATATAAAGTATACTCACGTTATACGTGTGCTTCTGTATTTATATCAGTCTTTTATCTCTAGTTGAAAACATTGCCAATTCCACAGTGGTGGTCTTCACTGATTTTTATATTTTTATGACTTGAGCTACTGCTGTTCTTTATATAAAAAGGACTACTATATCTAGACATACTTCATCTTCAACCACATCAAATTTTTAATATTGAGTGAAGTTGTAATCTGCAGATTGAGCCTGTTAGGAAAGGCTTGTTTCTCGTTCACATTAGAGAGTAAAAATATTTGGCAAAAATAATGCTAGAAATTGTTACCTTCTGCTTTTGGCAAGCTTACTTAAATGTGATAGTTCAAATTATAACTTTAAATTTGACCTTCTTGATTGGTGTTTTTAATAAGTTGGTGCCTACGCTGTAAGGAAGCAGAACTTTACTACTCGAAGTAACTGCAGATTGTTTTAGTTAAGCAGCTAAGTAAAAATATCTGTATTTGGATCAGAACTTTTTAAAGTCTTAGCCCTAGTGTCAGGATAAGTACAAATCTGCATTTTACCTTCCTCTTGGCCCAATTTGAATGAAATAAACAAAACCGGTTTTATTGTTTTCATTATTGTCTTCAAAACATTTTGCTGCCTTCTGAGCTCTCCTTACAGGCTCTGTGTCTCTGTGTTCATTGCTGTGATGGTTCCTTAATGGACTGAAACTGGCTATGAACAAGCTAAACAAAATGGTTATAGGGAGCTTTTCAAATGCCTTTGGAAGTAGGCTTGTGTGGGACAGTTTGACCTCAGCAGATGTCTGTGGTTCTGGCTTTGAGGACTATTGGGCTGTATTTTAAGAATAGAGGTACATTATTTTTGCCTTTTTAAACAAAAAGGTTGGTAGTAGTTTTTTTTGTTTTGTTTTGTTTTGTTTTTTAAACTCTAAAGTTTAGGAATGATCAGTTAAAATGAAGAGCCAACTTCCCAACAGAAAAGCTTCCCTAGATCTTGTCCATATTTGTTTTTACCTTTTTTTTCTTTTAAATGTTACATGCTTTGAAGTTAGTCTAGACAGTGACCTACCTTGGACTCCTTTTGCCTCCTTCCATTAAATATTTTGGTTCATTTCCATGAGGATGTAAATCAATATAAATATTATCTACAGGAAATTTTTCATAGGCAAGCATGGTGAATCACACTAGTAATTCTAGCACTGAGGAGGCTGAGGCAAGCAGCTCCAGTTCCAGCCTAGTCTAGGCTGCACAGGAAGACCCATCTCAAAAAAATTCCTTAAATGATTGTATAACAAGTAATTTTCTCAAATAATTAAAGATCAAATAATTACTTGATCCTTAAGGTAAATTGGAAACTGATGATTTGGTTTGTGAAATTATATATATATATATATATATGGTTAATTCCTTCAAGCTAAAATTTTTTTAGCGCTGTTGGGGGTTGAATGTAGTTGTTTTTTTTTTTTTTCTGTATATTAGACCGTTCCCAGCCATCTTTGTCTTTTCTTTTGAAGGAGGGTCTTAGAGTTGCCTTAAAGGTTCCTCACTGTGTAGCCCTTCAGTCTCTTCAGTAGTTGTACCACAGCGCCCTGGCCACTTTATTCTGGGTTGGGTCAGTATATCAAATACTTGGAAGTATGTACTATTCTTTTTCTCAGCCTTATCAGCTGTGTCTTTATCAAAGTAGCTTTAAGTAGCATTGTATATGTGGGAGGTGATAATCTAAATATTTGGAGGGTGGGGCCCAAGCTGAAAGAGTTCGTTAGAAGTTGGTATTAGACGTTCCTAGTTGGCAGCAAAGGCACTGATAGAGCTGAAGCGGGTTTTGTCCTGTACTTTTTCCCTATTGTGGTCTTCCCACCCACCCACCCTTTTTTTTGTTCCTTTTTTCCTCTGTTACAGTTTAGAAAACGCTAAACCCTCCTCCCAGGCAGCCTCCGTCACGATCCCTGATCACCTCAGCATCAACCTCTCTCAACCCTCCACCCCTTCTTCTTCTTCTTCCTCCTCCACCACCACCCCCTCGCTCGCCACGGCGGGGACTTCCGACGCACCCTCCAGCCTCCCCAACCCTCTTCCGACTGCCCCTTGTGTCTCCAGTCTGCTTGGCATGAAACCCATCCCTCTCCTGGCTCTAAATGTTGTGTCTGCTGCTAAGGGTACCGGGGCTTCAGCCGCCACCACCACCACCTCTACTGTGCCATGTGTCACTAACAAACTGAAAGGCGAGAAGCAGAGGTTCTCTCCCTACTGAGTACACATCTTGGCACCTCCTCAAGTGTTGGTTTATGTTGTTTTTCTTTGTTAACATTGGTGAGAACCAAACTATTGTGAGCTTGTGACCGTTTTCTTTTTACTACTTTGGGGGAGAACTGGTGGGGGTGGGGTCGGGTAATTCTTGTTTAGGTTTAGGTCTTTACAGCTCAGTGCCTGTTTCAGAGTCTGACTTGTTTATTTAAATCTTTATCTAGAGCCACAGTTCTTACTCTCTAATTCTGTTACACTTTTTTGTAGCATTATACTGCCTTGCAATATAAACAATGTGTTAGGCTCTGTGTTGATGAATAAAAGCTTCTCCTTTAACCCTTTCCTTTTTTATAGTTGAAGTTATTTGATGATTAAGCTGTCAGCTGGCTGTAGCCAGATTTGTGTTTCTAGTTACAATAAAGTTGCCACAGTAAGAGGAGTAGCTCCTGTGTGATATGACGGGTGAAGGGGGGGGGGATGTGGTCTGTGCCTTGTCAGCTTGGATGGCTATCCAGCCTGTTTGGACCTTTTTGCACCCCACATGAACTTTTAATTTTAACCCTTTGTCAGTATTCCCAAGTAAAAGGGCTATCAGTATATAAACACTGATGATCCTCATGCTTAGCCAGAAGCTTTGAATCAAGAACAGCTTTCCTTTACTAGCAGCCAGTAGGTGTCAAGGTGTCCTTGCCCTCTTCCCTCTGCTGAGTGGTTATTTCAAAAGCACACATAGAACTAGCTTTAACCAAAGTCTGGTAGCTTTTGTGGTATTCCTTTAAGGGATCATTAAGTGCCCTTCTGTGATACAGTTATTCTGAACCAGGCAGGTTCTTTACCTTCTATTTCCTGCCTGCTTGTCTCAGTAGCAACACTATAACAAGTGGGAGATACTATGCTTAGATGAAGCTTCTGTAGCATGAAGTAGAAAACGGAAAAGGTGCTCTAAGTCGGAAAAGGTGCTCTAAGTCGAAGGGTGATTAGCCAGGACTCACTTTGCTTTGCTTTACTTTCTCCTTTTTTCTGGCCCTGGAACTTGATCCCAGACCTCCCACAGTCTGGTTTACGCCGATGTGCACCTCAGCCACTTTTTAAAACAGATGAGTCACAGGTGCTTTCCCACAAAGAGGAAGAGTGTTGGCTCAGGGTTCCAGTTTAGGCAATGGTAGAACATTTGCCAGACCCTGCGTTTTGTTCTGCAGCATTGAAAACAAAAAGGAAATCTGGATCTCATGTAATGAGAAAGCCATTCAACCAAGGTACACATAGGTTTACTAAGTAGGCAGTGAAGATTTGTGTGTAGACTTTTTTTCTGATGGCCTTTCCAAACATCCCTGGAGTGACATTGTCAAACAACATCAGAAAGACAAATATCTGCTCCTGCTCATTACAGTATCGCTCAGTTCTAGCTCCTTTATTCCAGGTTGGCCTCACACTTTTGCTTGGGTGTCAGCTGCCTCCTGTGCTTAGGTAGTTTTAAGTATTTCTGTAGTTAAAACTAACTGTGGGATAACCATCTCTGATGGGATTTGGTTTTAACTTTATGTTGGCTGGAAGGCCTTTTGATATAACAAATATCCCTGAATAAAGAATGGCTGGGAAGTAATCCAGATTTTCAAGAGGCTTGACTTTATGAAAAATTAAGCTTGGTGCTCATGTATGGTTTTTGATCTCGAGAAGTGTTTCTGGTAAGATTTCCCTTCTGTGTCAACAACTGCATCTTGCCCTTTCAATTCTTTCTTAGGCTTTATAGTGAGTCCTGGATAGTTCTTGAGCTGTTTATAGGGCAACTACTCTGTATGGTTGTTTTTCAAGATAGTAGATTTACAGAAGCCAGTTCCATTGCGCCTTTGTTTCCCAATGAGTTCTGTCATTCAGAGTTGCTTATGTGTGTGTGCAGTGCTTTTGGAGACAGGAAGTTGTTGTATCCCATGGAACTGGTGTCAACCATTTGTGAGCCAACATGTGGGTTCTGGGAACCAAATCTGGGTCCCCTGCAAGAGTACTCTTAACTGTTGAGCGGTCTCTTGAATTCCGAAAGCTTTCTTGTCTTGCTATAGGAACCTCTTACTTTGAGATGTTGACATTCATGCCCTTGTGGGTTGTGCCTAGATGGGGGTGTGCCATAGTGCACAGGGAGAAGTCATTTTTACCGAGTTTCAGATGGTCTTTTTGGTCACTGCTAATAATTGGCCTTCCGGCTTCTAGGAATCCTCACTCTGATCTGGGATTGGTGTGCTGAGACTACAGACGCCATATGCTGCCTACTACATCTGTGATGAAAGGCACACTGGGCGTGTGATAGTCAGGTCTTTATGCTTGGATGGCAAAAACTGTAACCACCGAGCCATTGCCACAGCTTGTGTGTTCTTGTGTGTACACGTGTGTGGGTTCGTTTGAACATGTACAGTTGCACAGAAGTCAAAACTGGTTTATTTTCCTTCAACCTAATATGAGATCTTTGGACTTCGCTCACTAGTTTGGCTAGACTCTGTCACAGTTTCCCTCTCCCACACTCCTAGGGTTGGTATTCCAGGCGTACGTGGGTGCTGGCTCCTCGCTTGAACTGGCACCATCTCTCCAGCTCCTCTTACTCCCTTTGTGCTGAGTTTAAGTACCAAGTAGGACTTGCCCTGAGAGGTCATGTGTGGACTTACTATTCAGGCACATTCAGGCCAGTAAGATAAACAGGAGAAAGTTCTGACTTTATAGAAGGACCACCTCTCTGGTTTCCAGGACACTCAACTCCCCCTGTGGTATTTGTACATTCAGTGCACGTGGTGTTCACCAAATGAATGCATGTCAGTAGACTCTTTGTGAAGTTAATTGAGCTTCTGGTGTGGAACTGGGACTTCCACCTTTACTTGTCATCTTGCTGCCCACCTAATAATAGATGTACTGAACGCCATTTCCTCAAAAGGGGTAGTTGGATTTCAGAACCTCAAATGACCTATTAGAAACATGGAAAGGGGCTATAAGCCAGGTATGTTTACAAGTAGTATTTGGCTCAGTAAGGCCACAGGTTTTGAGTTTTGAAGAGTGAGCTAAGGAACAGCAGTTGGATTCCTCACTGTGTATAGCACCCTTTAGTACTTAAAATCACATAGTGTCCTCAAATGTTACACTTCCAACACAGTGATTCCTTTACTACCCAGGCTGTCGTAGTGCACATGGTAGAAGATTTACTTCCTGAAGGCTAGTTAGTGTTCTTTCCCAGACTTGTGGTTGTGCTTGCAGGAGGTAAACGGAGTGGGAAAGACACAGCTTTTGTGTAACTCTCAGAACAGTGAGTGGCATAGCTGTAGAAATTCTGTAACAAAGTTTCCAAAGAATACAGCTTGGAAAGAGTCTTAGCAGCCTGCCGTATTTTGTTAGGTTCTTCCTAACAGAGTGGTTTGTAGTGGTGTCGCACAGAGGAACATGTCACAGCTCAAGTTACCTAGAGACGTGTGATGACGTGCTGCTTACAATTGGGTAAACTGACTTCCTCTTGTTTCTGTTTTACAGGCTTTCCTCGGAGACAGGTGGCATGGGGAGCAGCTAGAACAGTGCAGACTCATCCATAATCCCTTTCTGCTGTTCACCACCACCCATGATCCATCTGTGTAGTTTCTGAACAGTCAGCGATTCCAGGTTTTAAATAGTTTGTAAATTTTCAGTTTCTACACACTTTATCATCCACTCATGATTTTTTAATTAAAGTGTTTTAATTCCTTTCTCTGTTCAGCAGTTACGCTGAGATCCATATTTAGTTTTATAAGCTTCTCCCCTTTTTTCCTTTTTTTGGGGCTTTTTTTTTTGGCTCATGAATTTTTGTTTGTCATGGAAATGTAAGAGTGGAATATTAATACATTTCAGTTTAGTTCTGTAATGTCAGGAATTTTTCAAAAAAAAAAATTAAAAGATGGACTGGAGCTTTTTCTTTGTGAATAGAAACTGGATGCCACAGTGACTTATGTGGGTGTTGTTCCTGGCTTATTTTTATACCTCTGACCTTCACAGAGCCCTGTTGGGTTTAAATAGAATTAAGATATTTCTTTTGTTTCACCACTGCAATTTTTTGTTTTAAAATCTGCCCTTGATGTTTCTTCCCCATGATTCCGGGTGGCCTTTGAGAACTTGCTTATTGACAGTTGCATTTACCCTAGGATTCCAGAGCAGCAGGAACATGATGGAGCTGGGCAGAGGTGGTGTCTACACGCATTTCACTTGTATCTGGCTGACAGTAAGCTTGGGAATGGCTGCCTCTTATCTAGTGTGCATACTTTGAAGTCACTTAGAAAAGTTTACCTGCCACCATTTTATGTTAACTTAGAAGGTTGGCCAATGAGGAAAGATCAGAAAGTAATTCGTTCCAATTTCCTCAGACAAGATACATAGTTTTTAGTTTTCCGAGACAGCGCATTTCTCTGTGTAGCTTTAGCTTTGTAGACCAGGCTGGCCTCAGCTCACAGAGATCTGCCCCACCACGCCCAGCTTTCAGATAAAATTTTAAATCCAAGACTTCACCATGTATATACTACTACACTTATTCACCAAGAAAACCCTCGAGGCTTGGGCCTGCGTGGGGTGGTTATATTTCAAGGTTGTTCACAGGGTTACAATATGACAGTCCCCGCCCCTACCAGGCACTAGGGTAACAGCAGGGACTTAAACAGTACCCCAGTTCTTCAGCCTGAGCCATTACATGCCATCAGTCTTTAACTTGCCTCTGGGCCCTAAGCCAGGGCTTGGGCAGAGAAACAGGAACAAAGAAATGGGTTACATTGCCACCTGAGAAACCTCAGAGGGGAGGACCCAGCCTTAGTTTCCCTCCTCCCAAGTGCAAAATGTGTAAACAGTAAACGGAAAATAAAAGTGCAGTTTTAAGTGGATCCTCTTTCTGCCGCCCAGCGTTCAGGGGTGGATAGTGTAGAGACAGGCCTGGCTTTTCTATTGCCTACTCACTTGCTGAACATAAGGAATGGGGTGAAGCAAAAAGGGACCAGTTTTCAATTTCCTCATAGCTCTAGGGCCGGACTCTTGAGTCGGTCGCTTCCACAGCTGCCTCGTGTCCCTAGAACGTACTTGGTGCCGGTCGGGGGGCCTTCCCTCTCGAGCCTGACTGAAGGCTTAGAAAGGCCCGTCTTATGTGTTGATTATGTGGCGCATATATATTATTTATATAAATATTTCTCTATGTACAGGGAATAAGAGTGTCTTTCATGGGGGAAGGGAGGCTGGGGGCCGCAAGGCATCAATGCTGTTGGAGTTGTCCAGTTCGGTGCTGTCACAGTCTGAGTCCTCAGGATTAGGGCCCTGTGAGGAAGAGGAGGGTGTGAGGGAGGAGCTCAGCATCCTTGAGGGCCCCTGGGGGGGTGGGGTGCGCTTATTGGCAGTGTTGTCCTCGGTGTGTGCAGGCCCCCAGCAGCTTGTGGGACGGTCAGGCGCCGCGCTATGCGCGCGGAGAGTCCGTTTTCATAGCCGTGGAAAACACTGGCTTAGACACTTGAGCGGCTTGAGGGCGGAATCGCATTTCTAGTGACTGGTCTCACGCCGGGTGGACTCACCTGCTCATCTCTGAGTGGATCCCGGCGCTCCGCGGGCAGGGGGCCGCTTTCTCGGCCAGCGCCCACCTCGGAGGCGGGCAGGTCCAGCGGGATCTCTGAGCCCTGCGAGCACATGTCGTCCGACCGCTCGTCCGGCCGCTCGTCGGTGTTGGTGCTGCCAACCTCCGGCGTGCCACTGGGGGAGGGCTCGCTGGCCGTGCCCTCCTCCACGTCCGACGGGTTCTCCGAGCTGAAGGTGGACAGCGACTGACGCATGTTGGGGCCCTGAGGCCACCTAAAGGCAGGGACATGGTTACGGCGGGGGCGGCGGGGGCCGCGGTCCGCAGGGCGAGAGGCGCCCTCGCCAGCACCCACCTCTGGCTGGGCGGCAGCTCCACCTCGCTGTCCACCTCGCCTTCTTCCTCTTCAGAAGATATGCCCCGTTTCTGCAGGAGAGATGGGGGTCACCGGGGACCCAAGGCGGGCTGGGCGCGGCCCTCGGGCGCGGGAGCCGCCTTGCCTTACCTGGCTCCGCGTCACCGCGGCCCTGTAGAGCAGCGCGGCGGGCGTCAGGTGCTGGGCCCGGCCCGCGCCCCGGCCCGCCGTCCCCTCCCGGGCGGGCCCCGGCGCCGGGGGCGGCTCCCCTTTGGCGCCCCCGGGGGAGTCCGGGCTGGTGGAGCCGGGCGCTGACCCCTCGCTCGGAGGAGTGTCGCCCTGGGGCGGGGGGGGCGAGCCCGCGCCCCGAGCTTCCCCCGCCGCCCCTCTGCCGCGGGCCCCCAGCGCGGCGGACAGCAGGTCCGGGGAGGACGAGGACATCTTCCGGAGCAGGAGGTCGTGGTGGAGGCCGCGGAGGGCGGGCGGGCAGGCGTCCCAGGCCGAGGGCCCCGCGCCCAGCCCTCCCGGGCTCCCTAGGCCTCCGGGTTCGTGGGGCGGCAAGGCCGCGCGAAGGCCGGGCAGGTCTCCGCAGCTGCCCTTGGCACTGGCCTTCCGGTGACGCGTCTTGCCGCGGCGACTCCTCCCGGGTGACGGGGGGCCCTTAGGACACCCTGGAAGCCCCACCCCACTGAGGGCTGCGTCCAGCTTGGGGAGCAGAGACTCTGTCTTGAGGATATCTGGCCTGGCAGGGGAGGGGAGGGGAGGGCAGGCTCCTGAGCGCCGCCGCCTCCGGCAGCCCGCCGCCAGCCGCCCTCCCTCCGGCCTCCCGCGCCCACCTTTTGCTGTGGGGCGACAGTTTCTGTGGCACGTTCCTCTTCTTGATGAGCTTCTCCATTGTGTTTCCGTGCAGGAGGCCCCGGGAGGGATGGGACTTGAGCAGCCCTGGACACCTCCTTTCTAAAGCCTGCTCGCGCCTGAAATGCAGACAGGCAGTTGGGTCCCGGAGCGGGGAGCGGGCCGACCGCAGGGCAGCGGGGCGGTGAGGGGGGCAGGGGTGAGGGGCCGAGGGCGTTTACCTGAGCAGCTCCCGCTCCTTGAGCTCCAGCTGCAGCATGAGGGCGTTCAGTTCCATGTACAGGTTGTTGGCTCGCTCCAGCTTCCGCTCGTAGTGCTCCCTGATGTCCAGGGCGTGCCTGGAAGGACAGGCGGGTCTCCCACGGCCCGCCGACCCCGCCGTGCCCGCTTCCCCTAGAGCACATACCTGAGCTCCTCCCTCCTCCGCATCACCAGTTCCTCCTCCAGGCGGTGTAGACATGTCCCTTCCGACTTAATCTTTTCAAAGTGCAGCTTCACCTCTTCCCGCCACTCTGCCTGGGGATGGAGAGCCGTGGGGCGGGGTGAGGACCCGTCACACAGGACCCGTCCTGGCCTCTTGTCACCAAAGGCTCTGCCGCCCGCAGCGGTCAGGGGACCGCCGCTGGCTCACCCACAGCACACCTGGGACTTAAAGTAAGTCTCCTGAGGCGTGGACAGCACATCGGCCGAGGCGATGTCCAGGTGCAGCAAGATCTGCCGGAACGATGGGCGGTTTCGGGGTTTGCTGTTCCTACAGGGAATGTTGGTGAGACTTCAGGGGGTGGGGGGATAGAAGGGAAGTAGAGTCTGGCCCAGAGTAAGTCATCTGACCCCATTTGGTAACAGCAAAATACCACATAAACTTTGGGCTTTTTTCGGGGGTAGGGTGTGCCGGACAGTTTGAGACTGTTTCTCTGTGCATCCCCCGCTGTCCTGAAACTCTGTAGACCGGAACTCAGAGATCTGCCTGCCTCTGCCTCCTGGGATTAATGGCATGCACCACTACTGCCTGGCTCTAATTAATTTTTTTATGTCCCCAAATAGACCTTTTGCTGACTGGGTGTGGTAGCGTACACCTTTAATGTCGTAGCCAGCCAGCGCTACACCTCCAGAAGCAACCTCCACCCCCCACGTTTAAATGACTCCATGGAAAGACTGGGAATGTCAACACTTCAGACTCCCCCAGGGCCCTGCTCAGTGCGGTCTCTGCTCATACAGCATGGCCTCAGAAACAGCTCAGCAGATTCTGAGCGCGCTGTGTCCCCCTCATCGGGACCTGTTCTTGGTTGCAGCTCCCTTGGTACACACTCTGGGTCGGGGACCTTGCAGGGTTTAGGGGTTTGGCTTGCTGTTGCTAAGGCTCCTGAGCCCAGATGTCTGGCTTCCCCAACACCCCGCAGCTCCTCAGCCCTGTCAGTCCAGTCTCTGGCTGGGCCATCCTTACCAGCACTGGCGAAGCAGAATTTTAAAACCATCTGGGCAGCTGGAGGGCACAGGCAGATGGAGACTGTTGCTTCCGACACCCCAGATGATGGCTGAGGAGTCTACGTCTTTGTAGGGAATCTCTCCAGTCAGTAGTTCCCACAGCACCACCCCAAAGGACCTGAGGACGAGAGCGTGTCTTGGAGGTCACTGCAGATGGTCCAAGCTCTCTCTATACGGAGCCCTAGAGGCGCCATCCATGTGCTTACCAGATGTCCACCTTCTCAGACACGGGCTCATTTCGGATCACCTCAGGGGCCATCCAGGCTACTGTCCCTGCAAAGGACATCTTGGTGCTCTTGTCACTCAGCTCCTTGGAAGTGCCAAAATCTGAGATCTTCACCACGTCGTCATAGGTGATGAGCATGCTGATAGAGAGGGTAATCAGCCAGGGCCCCTGTCCTACCACACCCCCTTTAACTGCTGTCATGGTTCCTACGATGATATTTGGGACACCTAAAGTAGAAAGGCTCACCACAGCCTTTGTGTCACCTGGAAGAAGTTTCTCAGATGGGGAGGTGCCCACTGTGCCTGGGCAGGCCACCCACATGCACATCAGCTTGCTCACTCACTTGGGGGATTTGAGGTCCCTGTGGATAATCTTGTGCAGATGCAGGTAATTCATGCCGCCGGCGATGCCCATGGACCAGTCCACAAGCAGGGAGGGCGTGACCGGCCGGCCGGCCCTGAGCACCTCATACAGCTGTCCTTGGGCGCAGAACTCCATGAGGATGCAGTAGCAGGGAGCCTGTGTGCAAACACCCCTGAGGGCCAGACACCGGTAAGGTCCAAGATGAGCTCAGTGTCTGCCTTGTGTCCTGGGACCTGCATCCCCACCCATGCCATCTGGGGGGCTCCTTTGAGGGGGACGGGGATCCTGGGCCACAAATGAGTCCTCCAGGCCCTGCCATGGAGCTCACTTGAAAGTGATGATGTTGGGGTGCTTCAGCTTTCGCAGGTGCTTGATGTCCGTCTCCTTCAGGTCTCGAACTTTCTTCACAGCCACCTCCTCCCCATGGAAGCGCCCCAGGAAAACAGCACCTTGAGCTCCTGAGCCAACCCACTGCAGGTCCAGGATCTCCTCAAAGGGGACTTCCCAAAGGTCTGCAGGTAGGAGGCACAGGGCCGCAGGCTGAGAATCGTGCACTCAAGCCCGAGACACTCGACACTCAAGGGTTGCCTGAATATGTCTATGGTGAAGAGGCTAGTGAAGGAAGTAACTGGGTGGCCTTGATGGAAGCTGGGTGCGTGTAGGGTGTAGCTCATTTTTCAGAGCACTTGACTAGAGTGTAAAATTGAAGTTCCTGGGTTCAATTTTCCAGGTCAGAGGGAGAAAATCCCGATGTGCCGAGGATTCAGCTGTGCAGTAAGACACTTAGAAACAACTGTTAAGGAAAAGGTGGCTGCTAAGGGTGCTGGCCTACCTTCCTGCTGCTGTTTGTGCTCCGTGGAGTAAGCTTTGCCGATCATCGTCCAGACAGGGCGCAGGCAGCCAAACAGACCCTCAAGGAAGCCGCTGCCGCTCTGGCACTGCAGCCGCACCTCGTCAGCCCGGACTCTGGATGCTCGGCTCTCGGGGGAGCCAGTGGCCCCCCCGGGCCCACCAGCATCCTGCTCATGCAGCTGCAGGACACTATTGGCGAACGGCTCTGGGGGAGGCTCTCCGCCTGGGGAGGGGCTGGGCCCTCCCCCGCCCTGCCCACCCAGAGGCACAACATCTCGAAGTACACACTGGGTGGGTGTCAGGTCCTTCTCAGGGGTGCAGTCTGAAGTGTCTGGATCCAGCTTGCGCATGGAAGCCTCACTCAGGGTGGACACGAAGCCCCCAAAGGACGGGGAGGGTGTTCTGGTGTCGTGCAGGCAGGCCATGGCCTCTGGAGCCAGGTGTGCTGAGCAGCGGGCCCTGTGAGGGATTGGGGGGGGGGGTCAGCCGCAGTCACTGCAGAGAACCCACTACCTAGTTGGAGTCGCCTGGGTGTTGCTGTCTGTGCCCCATGGGAAACCTGATGGAGCTGAGTTTCCTCTTGGCATCTGAGTGATGCAAGCACTGCTCTGGCATAGAGGAATATACTTGAGTGTCATTGCCAGGCAAAGAAACAAACCCACTTGGTGTTGAGGAAAGTCTCAGGGCTGGCGGAAGTGGCTCCGTGGGTAAAGGGCTTTGCTGAGCCTGCCAAGCTCCTCAATGGAAGGAGACAGCTGACTCCTCCCCACCGACCACTCACATCCCCACAACTTTTTTAACGTATCAAACTCGAGTACAAAAGTGTGCAGAGTGGAACATGAAGAATCCAGCATGTATGTACAGGTACTGGACCCGTCGCTGCATAATAATCGTGGTTTCACCATGTGACACTGAACTCACGTGCTTGACTCCCTGGGTGCCCAGCACGGCAGAATCACAAACAAAAGCAAGGGCTGGAGATGGCAAAGCAGGCTGGGCTTGCAGAGGACCTGGCTGCAGTTCTCAGAACCTTCTCTATGACTCAACCATCTGAAATCCCAGCTCTCGGGGACCCAAAGCCCTCTTCTAGCTTCTCCAATCACTGAATACATGCTGCACTCATATGTGTGCAGGCAGAACAGCGACACACATGGACTGAAAAGAATATTTTGTCAGTAATAAAAAATAAATACAGCAGTCTGGTGTGGTGGCCCACACGCCTTTAATCCTCTACATGGAGGCATGGACTGGTGGATCTCGGAGTTCAAAGCCAGCCTGGTTCATACAGTGAGACCCTATCTCCAACAAACCAACAGTAACAAAAAAAGCAAGGCACCGGGAACAGTTCCTCTTTGCTGTGTAACTGTCATTAACCCTGTAGTGCCTACTCTTGTGAGCTGAGGTTCACTGTTCACACACACACACACACACGTCAGACCCAGCCCCCCTGACTATTTAGGACTGGCTGTCCTGGAACTCCATGTAATAACAGACTAGCCTGGCCTGGAATTAAGATAAGAAGTATGCACACTAAGTCCAGCCTAGGCATCACACACTTTTACCTTGAGTCTTAGTCTCCGTCGTGTTGAGCCATGTGTGTGGTGCTGGCAGGCTCTCACTCAGCTGCCCTAGTCAACAGTCACTAAACTCAGGGCTCAGGGCCTTCTCTGCTCACAGGTACCACACGGGCCTCTTCAGAGGGTGTGGTCTGTATCCAGAACCATACCGGAGCTGTACTATGCCCTCAGCGCAGCTGGCAGAAGAAAGGGGCTGAGGGCAGAATTATCCAATGGGGTGTGGAGCTCTGACCTTCAGCTTCCTTCTGAGTCCTTTATCACCTGCTTTCTGGCAGCCAAAAGAGGCCTCCTCTCACCTTTCCCCCTTCCTATCACTACAGCCCTAATTCACAGTTGTGTGCTATTTAAATAGTGCTGGTTAAAAGTACAAGTCTAGAGTGGGAGAGATGGCTCAGAGGTTAAGAGCACTGGCTGCTCTTCCAGAGGTCATGAGTTCAATTCCCAGCACCCACATGGTGGCTCACAACCATCTAAAATGAAATTTGGTCCCCTCTTCTGTCGTGCAGGTGTGCATACAAAACACACATTGTATACATAATAAATAAATTTAAAAAAAAAGTACAAGTCTAGAGTGGGAGAGATGGGGCAGCAGTTAAGAGCACTGGCTGTTCTTCCAGAGGTCCTGAGTTCAATTCCCAGCTCATGATCATCTATAATGAGATCTGGTGCTCTCTTCTGGCGGACAGGACACTGTATATGTAATAAATAAATCTAAAATACGGACAGGGGTGTTGGTAGGATGCTTGCCTAGCATGCACAAAGCTCCTGTAGCAATAGATTGCCTGCAATCCCAGCACCGAGGAGGTGGAGGCAGGGATCAGTTCAAGGTTATCTCTGGCTACACAGCACATTTGTGGGTGGCCTGGATACAGGAGACTGTCAAATAAACAAATGGATTGAGGGTGTGGATGCTTGCCTAGAAGGCACAGGGCCTGGACTGCATAAACTAGGCTGTGGTACACAGGCCTGCAACCCTGTAACTTTGGGAGGTGGAGCAGAAGGAACACACATTCAAGATCATCCTTGGCTAAGTAGAGAATCTCAGGCCAGCCTGAGCTACATAATAATAAGCCCAACAAGTCCAGCTGGGCCTAACAGTGCTTCCCCCACATGCCAGCACTCAAGAGGCAGAGGCTAGTGCACCTTAAGTTTGGAGCCAGCAAGGGCGACACAAGACCTTATCTACAGGAAAAGACAAAAGTACCATACAAGTAGGACCAGGCCATGGATCTAAACAAGAGCAACAAACTTCCTCAACTTTCAGGCCGACTTTAGGATTTGACAGCTAGAGCCAGGCTGTTCTCCCAGCTCTGCGCTGGTCGGGCATCACTGGAGGAGTGCGAGGCTTGCTTACAGCGGCCAGTTCTTCCCGCCCTGCAGTAGCTTCCTGGGAATGAAGCACAGTGCGTTGGGCTGTGGAGGGAGATGGTCCGTGCATGATGCAGAGAGAAAGTCCGAGAGGCAGAGTCTCAGCTTGCCTAACCACTTCTAGTCCTTTCTCTTGAAAACTGTCACTTGGGTATAGGATGGGTTTGGGATGTGCACAGTTGACAAGCACACAATCCTGTGACTAACCCTACCCTCTGGGCTGGGGTCGGAGGTTAAGAGCATCTGGGTTTGATTGCCACACCCACATGGTGGCTCACAACCACCTGTGCCCCAGTTCCAGGGGGTTCAACAGGCACCCACATGGCACACAGACATGCACATGCTCAAAACATTCATACACATAAACTGTAAAAATAAATTCATACAGTAAATATGAAAAAATTTTTTAGCTGGGTGCACTGCTGCATGATTGTAATCCCAGTGCTCAGGAAGGCAGAGGCAGCTCTCTGTGAGTTCCAGGCCAGCCTAGGCTACAAAGTGAGTCCAGGACAGCCAGGGCTACACGGAGAAACCCTGTCTTGAAAAACCAAAACCAAACAAAAAAAAAATTAAAATAAATTTCACATTGTTATTCTGTTTTCTCTAGTCCTGTTACTGCTTTAGCTGAAGGCTCATTAGCTGTTCCCACCTGGCCAAGGACAAATAGTTATTTAAGTTCTTTCTTAAGCTTCCAGCTTCTGAAAGATCCAAAACAAACTCATTAGCCCTGTCCGATTAGACCCCCCCCCCCCAGTGGCTCCCAGGTCACCCTGGACACAAAGCTGTGTCATGGTGTCCACAGACAATGTGAACTTTTCAAAAAATTATGTATGATATCCTTTAGCAGAAACACATTGCTGCAATTAATCCTCAACACAACACACCAGTATAAGGTAGGAAGGCGGAGTGCTTGCAGTCTCCAACAACACACACTGGGCACAACGGTGCACACAGCAGAATGGAAGTGAGAGGATCAGAAGTTGAAGGTCACCTGCGGCTTCACAGTGAGTTTACAGAGTGAAACCTTGTCTTCAACAAACCCCATGAACTCAAGGGATATGGTGATTACCGGTAAGACATGCACAATACCAGACAAGCAGTCCTGAGGAAAGGGCCTCCCAACAACTCATCGCTTCCTTCCTGGGGCCTCTATTACTGAGACTATTCACGAATGCTGGGGAAAGACATTTTGACTGGTATAGTGCTCACGCAAATTAACCTGACTCAGGGTCCTACCAGCAAAGCTAGTTTAACCCTGCAGGAAAGATGTGACAGGGGATGGGTGATGGTTGGGAAGGGGTGAGCAGGGTGTAGGAAGGATGGGGCCGGGGTTAAGCAGACCATGGACGATCAAGTATTAAAATGTCATCATGAAACCCATTCTCGTGTGTGACTGATACATGCCAGGGGACCTGAGAGGAAGCTGGGGGTTGAGTGCTGACCGCTCTTGCACGTGCGAGCGCCTGTAAACTCGCGCGTGCGCACACACAGGCAACCACACGCGCGCAGGTGCCCACGCCTTTAATCCCAGCACTCGGGAGGCAGAGGCAGGAGGATCTCTGAGGGCGAGGCCTAGTGACAGCCAGCACTGTCATAGAACAAATACCTCTTAAGGGTATTTGGATCCCTACTCGAAATAAAAACAAAAACAACCCCCCAAAGCCCCTAAAAGTTATACCAGCACAGTGGCGCCGCGGCCAACAAGGTTACCTCGGGTGCGCCGCCCTGGGCCAGCTCCCTTCGCCCTGGAAGTCTTCCGCGCGGTCGCAGCCCTTCCCGGCTAATGCCCTCCGGAGCGGCAGGCCCTGCTCGCTGGCTCCGCTCAGCTTCCACCCCGCGTCGGCAGCGCGGCTCTACCCACCCAGGGCGCACATGCTCCACGCGTCTCGGCGCCGTGCACCCTAAAACGGCCTCGCCAAGAAGGCATCCTCGGTCCTCTGCGGGTCCGGAGACCAGGACCTACGGGCTCTCAACTGCCCGCACATCCACGCGGCGCGCGTCCTCGGAGCTGCACACACGCCGCCCGGGGCTGCAGCCCCTCCAGCGCCCCGAGGCCCGCGGAGCCGAAGGGGTTACGGCCGCCGCGCCCCCTCCCCGGCCGACCTCCTTCCCGACCGTCACGTGGGGGGCCGGGGGCGCGGCTGGGGGAAGGGCTGGGCGCTGCGGCGTAACCATGACGACCGGGCCCGTGAAGTCACCGGGACAAGATTAGCCCAGGGTCACGTGAACGTGAGGCGGGGGCGGGGCCGCGCCGGAGCCCGCCCTCCCTGGGCTCCGCGTGCGCCGACACCTGGGCCTTAGCACCTTGGGGAGAAAGAGTGGCTGGGATCGCAGGGCAGGGCTCGTGGGTGCTGCGGGGGTACGGCACCACACAGAACTTAGAGACGTGGAGATGGGAAGACAAGAAAGGAACGGTCAAAGGAACTGGGTGAGAGACTGGCCAGCAGCTTCACGCCTGGAGGATGGCCTGGAAAGCCAGGCTTGGAAAGCAGAGCCCTGGGGAGATGGAGAGGAGAGGGGATGAGACACAGCCCACCTTCCCTTTCCTAGGCTGTTTCCTATCTGGACGCCGAGTTCTGGGTATTACAACAGGCCTTTGGAGTTGTTGGTTTTTTTTTTTTTTTCGTCATTTGGATCATAACTAGGTTTAGGCACAGGGAGGACGACATCCTCAGAATCGGATCACGCATCCTCAGAGGAGCCAGCAGCTGAGGGCCACTCCACCTGCTCGCCTGTTCCTGTTAAGGTGGTGGGGATAGCTGCCGAGCAGGAGATCAGACCCAGGGAAAGGGAGGGCATCTGGCGTGCTCACGGCACCCCGCCACCCCCAAGCCTAGTGACAGCTGTTCCAGATTGACCAGAGAGAACATGAAGAGGGGTGAGGGCCCCCAGGGAGCCAATGGTAATCTGGAGATTCCTCCTTCCCAGCAAATGTCCCTCTTTCTGCTTCCTTTATTCCTGACCCACCAGCTGGGTCTCATTGCCCCCAGCTGGGTGCCGGCGCCAGGGCGGCGAGTGGGGCGGGGGTGGAGGCAGACCAGAAGCCCCAGGACCAGACATTCAGTCACCGGGGGTGGGGGCTCCGGGAGGGGGCTCTGTCTCCCTGGCCATCAATTATGCAGGGCCTGGGGGCACCGAGGAGGGGTTTCTGTCGCTCTAAACCACAAAGGCTAAATGTGGCTAGGATAGGGTGGACCCTGCCTTATCTACCATGTGAGAGGCCAGTTCTCCTTCTGTACAGGCAGGTTAGTCAGGGTCCCACAGGAAGGCTACAGGACTGGACCTGTAAGTCACCTTCACCTCCTCCTCAGGACTCCTAGGCTTTCCTGCCTGAGGGGGTTGTGAGGCTGTATCAGGTGAACTCTGTGGGTTCTCTGCAGCTCCCTCCTGCTCTAACAGCAGAATCCAATGGCTTGCTTGTGTGGTGGCCAATCCTGGAGGCTTTGCTCAGAGGTGTGGCCATCTGTCCATTCCTTGAGTTCTCACACTAAACTCTCCCTGCCTGCCTGGCCCTCATTTTCTCTCAGGCTGAGTCCACTTTCTTCTAATTAGTCTGAAGAGAAACCACAGAGGGAAGACTGACCATGACTTGGGACTCCTGGTCCTCTGCCTTGAAGGATGTTTCTGATAGAGTATACCTGTGCCTCCTGCTTGCACATTTACCTTCCCTTCTGAGAGGATCCATGGCCCTCACCCCAGAGTTCTCCCAAGACAGAAAGAACTCCCACTCTTAGGGTCCTTGAAAAGAGAGGTATCTTTTGAGATGTGGGGAAACACAGGTCTCTAGGTTCTGAGGTTCTCTATTATACTTCTGCAGTAAGGTGGACAGTGAGGGGCTGGAGATGTGCTGCTCAGGGTCTAAAAGCCAGCAGTCTAATGAGAGGGAGAAGAGGGACACAGCAGCCCTGCCTCTCTGAGACTCCCACCGGCTTTAAGGGTAGAGGACGGTAGGAAGAGGAGGTGGGTGCCCTGAGCTGTGCCTGCTGTAGTCTTCCCAACTAGCTGGACACCGGTTCTCTTTGTGGATTCCAGGAACACAGCTCTCCTGTCCAACCAGAAAAAAAAGGAGACTTGGACTCTGACCTTCTGCTACCCCAGAACCACTGATAATTTCAGGTTTCAGTGATCACATGACAGCAAGCATGCTGGAGGGCCCATATCTGCCACCTCTGCAAACTTCGGGAAGGCCTGGAGCCCTGCACCTCATCCTTACCCTCCACTTAACTGCCAGTAATGTCACTAAGCCCTTCTGATGGCTGAGGTTAGCTCTCAGCCTTGCCCAGAAGATCGCAGAAGCAAGCTGAGAGCAGCAGTGTAGCATGGACCACAAACTCTCCCACAGTAAGTCAGGCCTGGAAGAAGCTATCTGAAAGAAACTCCGTGAGCTGGAAGTACCTACAAACTCAGACCAAGGCAGGTGGGTGTTGGGTCTAACCTAAGACACACAGTGAGACCTTGCTTTCAGAAAGGCAGCAGGTGAGAATATGGACACCACACACTTTTCTTCTTTAAATAAGAAAAGGTCTGGGCTGGAGACCAGAGGTCAAGAGCACTGGCTGCTCTTCCAGAGGTCCTGGGTTCAATTTCCAGCACCCACATGGTGGCTCACAACCATCTATAATGTGATTTAATGTCTTCCTCTGGCGCTCATCTATAATGTGATCTAATGTCCTCCTTTGATTCTCAGCTGTACATGCAGGCAGAACATTGTACACATAATAAAATTAAAAAAAAAAAAAGAAAAAGGTCTCATATAGGACTTGAACTCCTGTCTCTACCTCCCATTTGCTGGGATTACAGGCAAGCATCACCACATATAGTTTATCAATGCTCTTCTTTTGGCTTGTCTATACAATTTCAGTATAATTTTGAGTTTTTTTAATAATACAAAAAAAGTTTTTGTTTTTACTTTTTTTTTTTTTTTAATGTGGCAGGGTTTCTCTGTGTAGCCTTGACTGTCCTGGAACTCAAGGGACCAGGCTAGTCTCCAACTCAGAAATCTGCCTGCCTCTGCCTCCCGAGTGCTGGGATTAAAAGCCTGGCTGCCACTGCCCGGCTTTTACATTTTTTAAAACTGCAAATAGAGAAATAAAATTTGAGTAATATCCATCTGTTCCTGCCCCTGACTGGCCTAGGCGTGGCAGAGTCCCAGATCTCAGGACCAGCAGAGGCCACCATTGCTTCTGATTGGCTGGGTGTCCTGTAGTGAGATCTGCTAACAAAGCTGTTCGGCATCTAATTGTGGACAGGGTACCTCTGTCAGTCCTGATGTTGTAGGTAAGAACAGAGCTCAGTGGGACAGGGCTGGCTTCAAGTCCTAACTCTAGCCACAGGCTCACTTTTTCTCTTTTGAGAGAGAGATGGGCCCTCACTATGTATCCCTAGCTAGCCTGGAACTTGCTGTGTAGACCAGGCTAATCTTAGAGCCTCCCAGCCTCAGTACCCTGAGTACTAGGATGTTTGCTCTCGTGCTGTGCTAGGTGGACAGCTCTCGATCCTCCTTGAATTTTGATTATTTAGCTGATTGATTGCTGAAATATGGCACCAAGACTGGCTAACTGGTCTTGAATACCTAACTCACTGCACTTTCCCCTCCCTAAAGCAAGAGGTGCTAACTTAACCATGTGACAGGCTGGAGTAACCAAATGAAGTTCTCGGCTCCACACCTGGCACACAGGACGAACTCTATCAACAGCAGACATGATGTTTCATACAAAGTACGTAGATACAATTTTTTTTTTTTTTGGAAATACGGTCCTGTGTCACCCAGACTGGACTTGAACTTGAAAGGTAGTTAGATTCGTCCATGAACTGGTCCTTCTGCCTCTACTTCCCCAGTGTTGGAAGGAGTGAGGCTCCACAGCAGGCTTTATGAAGTGCTAAGGAGCAAACCCAGGGCAGACCCTTGCAGTCTTGGCTACCCTGAAACTTGCTTTATAGACAGGCTGGCCTGAGCAGCTCACAGAGCCCCACTGGCTTTCACTGACCCCCCACTGTGCTGAGATGAAAATCTTGCAGCAGCCATCATACTCGGCTCTTCCTTTAACTCCTCAAAACAGGAGGTAATATCAAACTGAGGACACAGAGAGAGATGCAACCTGACAGCCCTCCTAGCACAGTCCTCAAAGGCTCAGCTATTTAGGAGGCTGAGGCAGGAGGATTTAAAGTTCAAGCCCTGTTGGGCAAGTTAGTGGCACTGTGTCTCAAAATAGAATTTATTTAAAAAAAAAGTTGATATTTGGTAGAATGTGTAAGGCCCTGGGGTCAATACCTAATACCATAAGTAAACAGACAAAAGTAACCATCACGGCTGTTCCTTGGAGTGCCCTATTCCCCAGAACAGCATGGCTCCTCCAAGTGCACATATGACCAGGCTTTCTGGGGGCAAGCAGACAAACTTTCCTGAAGCTACCATGTCCTCTGCTCACATCCTTTCATCAGATTCCCAGAAAAGCTGCCTCCTCCATTCTCTTACTCCCTAGGCATGGGCAGCAAAGAGGCAGACTTTGGGGTCCTCTATCATCTTATTACTCTCCACTCCCAGCAGCACCTGCCTTTTCCAGGGCTCTTGCTGTGAGGAAACCTAGGAACCCTGAGCCACACCTTCCACCTGTCTCTCTGCAGCCTTGGGGGTCTTCCTGGAAGTCAACAGTTGGTTGTTGTCAGCTTGAGGCCTAAGACCTTTCCCTCCTCAAACGTGACACAAGAGGCGGCAGGGCTCTTGGTCTTGGAGGGCACCTGGACTCCTTCCCTCCCAAACCCTCGCTACTGTTGGGGGCTTGGGATGAGCCTCTGGCTGAAAACCAGAGCACCCGGAATCATGGAGGCAACCCCCGAGAATTAGAAGAAGGATTAGAGTTGAGGCGCCCATTGTGCTTCAAGGGGCCTAGGGTGTGTGAAGGCCAAAGAGGCAGCAGACAAGAGATCTGCAAGGCCCTCCCTTCATTTCTACTACTGTTTATAGAGCCCACCCCTCTTCTCTTCCCACCCTCAGCCAAAGCCTTGGCTGTCAACATCGTAAGGCAAGGAGTTTGGTTAGAATGTGGGGGGAAAGGAGGGGTTTTTGAATCGCCTGACCTGGGAGATGGGTTAGGGAAAGCAGGAGAGAGCAGGCAGGAGAGAGAGAAAGCCACACACAAATGGGGGAGGGGCGCAACAGCTGGACGGTGAGAAATGCCACAGCTGAAGATTAGAGGCATTACAGAAGGAAGGGGAGAAGGACCCCCGCGGGTCACGCAGGAGTGGGTGCAGCCTAATTTTCAGGTGGAGCCTATTAGGTGCAGGTGTGGGGGAGGGGAGGGGGGTACATTAGGCCTTGCCCTTCCATCCCTTCCCTGGAGGGAGGCCACAACTCTCCCTCCTCTCTGTCTCGAGGAGAAAAGAGGACGTACTCTCGCCCGCTGTCCTGTAAGTCTTTCCCGGGCCACCCTCATCCCCACGTAATCCACCACAGCTCTGGAGGCTCCTGGTCTCCAAGCTGGGCCGCCGCATCCTTCAGCATCCCTGCTCCTTCCTATCTCCAGGCGTCGGGTCCAGGTCTCTAGCTCCTCTAACCCACAGCCTCAGCATCCTCGAGTCACCTCCTCCCTCAACACGCCACAACTGTATCCCGACCCTCCTCCACGCCAGGATCCCAAGACCCGAACCCCCTCCTGCCCTCCACCCCACAACTCGCCCAGGCGCTCACCTCGGGGGCTCCGCGGCTGCAGCACAAAAGGCGGCGCTGCTGCAGCTACGCTCCGGATGCTGCTCCCGCCTCCTCCTCCTTCCCTCCTCCCCCCGTTGCCCTCCACCGGACCCGGGGCGCTGTCACCGGCGATGCTCTCGTGAGGCTCAGGTGCACGGGTGTCAGCCCCCAGCTGTTGGCGCCCACCCCCTACTCTAAGCCCTGTCCCCTCTCGACTTGAACTCCCGCTCCTTCCGAGGCCCCCGCCCCTGGCCCCCCGGGACGGACACGCCCTGAGCGGGGGATGCTGCACTGGAGCCGCCGGCCTCTTAAAGGAGCCCGCGGCTGCCATCCGGCGCGCTCCAGGCTCGTTCCGGGCCCGCCGAGGCTCTGTGCCTCCCTCCTGGTGGTGTCCTACAGCAGTCCCTCTTCGGGCCTCATGCAGATTCTGTAGGAATCCCTTGTGACCTGTCTTTTAGGCTCTTTACTACACCCCGAAAGAGCAGCCCCTCAGACAGTAGACACAACGGTCTGGCGTTGGTCCCTTGTCACACGGACATCGCTAGCTGCCCTTCCCCTGTCACTGCCCGTCTCATCCAATTGGAATCCACCTAGTCGTAGGTCCCTTCCCACTCTAGGGCTCCAGGATGGCCCCTCCGTCACTCCAGATTCCTCTACCTGCAACCTTCCTAACGAGACCTCTGCTCCTAGACCCACTCTCAGGACTCTGTGAAGCATGTTTCTTGTGGTCTCTCTCTCCAAGGTCACAAGGTTTCCCCTACATCTTTCACTTGGTGTCACCAAGGCTTTGGAGATCCGAAAGTACTGCTTCGGCTCTGCACGCATTTTAGCCCGCGAGTTGCTCGTGCCCTCTCGGCGAGAATGACGAGCAGAGCAGAAGGCCCACCTAATGATTCTCGGGCAGTTGAACGGAGGCTCCCTGGGGCCGAGCTAAAGAGCCGCTGCACGAAGTTAACGGAGAGGGGCGGGTCTTTCGACTCAGAGGCCCGAGAGACCTGGGGAGACAGCGCGAGAGAAACTCGGACTTAACACAGCGCCCGAGCTCTGGGGCGGGGGGCGGACAGGTGAGACCAAGCTCCGGAGCAGCAAGCACGCTGGCAGACTCCGAGGGCTCCGTCTCTCCCCGCCCTCTAAGCCCGGTGACCAATCTGCAGGCGCCCGCAGGAAGTCGCGCTCGGCCAATGGGCGGCCGAGGCTTGCCGGGGTGACCGGAGGACCCGCGGGCGTCTGGGGGCTGTAGTTCTCCTGGGGTGCAGCCCTTACCGCCCCGCCCCCAGCCGCCCACTCTCAGCGAGGACGCATGCTCACGGTGTGGGCCTGGGAGGAGGAGGCGGGGTGACGTTGGAAGCCTGCGAAGCTTCCGCGGAGGCCCCGCTCCTCCCAGAGGGCGGCGCAACTGCCCAGGCGAGCTTCGCGGAGGGTTGTGGGGCGGGTAGCCCGGCTCCCGAAGAAGACGCCAGGAGTCGGGTGGGCGGGGGACTGCAGATCCCAGCATGCCCCGCGGCGGGCCCTACCGGCCGCGACTCCGGGCTCGGCCCCGGCCCTAGCTCGTCGGCGGTGTGCTGGGGCGCGCGGAGGCTGCGGTCACGGTGGCGCCCGCGGGGACGGAGGAGGGAATGAGTGAAGAGGAACAGGACTCCGACACTACCACAGGCTGCGGGCTGCCCAGGTGAGCTGCCTTGCCGCGATCCCTGCAGGATAAGCGTGAGGCGGTGCGGTGGGATAGCAGCGCGGCCCCAGCATGCACCTGGCCTGAGGGTTGTTCCCGGCAAGCACTGGGGTAGTGGGCAGAGGTTCCCGGCATGCACTGGGGCAGTGGTCACCGCCTCCAGGTCTAGTTTGGGATTGGCTTGATTCCCAGGCTGCACTGGAGCCTGGGCTTTATGCCCCGACGTTCAGTGTATTTGGTGGGTACTGGATTCCCGAATTGCCTCGTGCCAGGGGGAAATGCACGTCCAACCAGCTCTACGTCGCGAGATCCCTTAACTGAGAACAGTACATTGTCCACTTGCTTTGGGACCTGGCATTCCCTCCTGCATCTTAACTGTTAACCCAGTCAGTGGATGCTCCCTGCCTGGGACCTATGACGTGGCCAGGTCTAATGTGGCAGGGCCTGGCCAGGTGGGTGCCAGAAGGAGAGGTGTGGTGATGTTGGTCTGTGCCCCTTCCCAGCATAGAGCAAATGCTGGCCGCCAACCCGGGCAAGACCCCGATCAGCCTTCTTCAGGAGTATGGGACCAGAATAGGAAAGACACCGGTGTACGACCTTCTCAAAGCCGAGGGCCAAGCCCATCAGCCGAATTTCACCTTCCGGGTCACCGTTGGCGACACCAGCTGCACTGGTGAGGAAGGCCTGGGCAGCCTGGCTGGGTGTGCATTCACAGGCCCGTCGCTTAATATTGTGGACTGGTTTCACAGTCCTCTCCTTTAAGGCTGGGGAGGGAGGGAGGAGTTTCAGAGGGCAAGCCACCATCTGGATTGGAACGGCCTTGAGAAAGCGGACCTAAGCGACTCACTGGCCAGAACAGGCAATGTTACAGGGATCTGCTTCCTTATCACCCCAGAGGAGAAGTAAAGCAGATGCTGATCTTCTCGTGGGTATTTGGGAGAACTAGACACTGCTGGTCTTCAGGTCTCACAGCGAACACGAGTAACTTAGTATCAGAAATTAAGCGCTGGCTCATGACACCATTTATTGAGGGAAAAGAAGGGTAGATAGATGGACACCGCCTCCACACACATACACAATGTTGGCACTCAGAAGCCCTGTCTGGTTTGGTGTAATTATGGGAGCTAACTGAAAGCTAAGAGCTGTTCTGGGCATGTTTCTGTTGCCTTGATGAAATTGCTTAGCCAAAAGCTGCTTAGGGGAGGAAAGGGTTGATTGGTTTACAGTTCCAGGCTATACTCATCATTGGGGGAAGCTAAGGTAGAACAACATTCCGTAGTCAAGAGCAAAGAGAATAAGCTCATTGTTGCTGCCTCTGACCAAGGAGCTCACTTCACTGCCACAGAAGCTTAGCAGGAACAATGCAGATGCTCCATGCTGGTTGGCAGATTTACTTTTCTTCCTTTTTTTTGTTTTTGTTTTTGTTTTTTTGAGACAGGGTTTCTTTGTGTAGCCTTGGCTGCCCTGGCTTTGTTATCAGGCTGGCCTCAAACTCACAGAGATCCGCTTGCCTCTGCTGGGACTGAAGGCACACCCCCAGCAGCGGACTTGCACTTTGCTAGATTTCTTACATAGTTCAGGACCACCGGCCTAGAGATGTACCACAGTAGCTGGCTGAGCGTTTCTAATCAGCTAGCAATCAGGTGGCCCCCGAAGACATGCCCATAGTCATCTGGGCAGTTCCTTAGTTCAGGCTCTCCTTTCAGATGGCCCTAGGTTGTGCCAGGTTGACAGTTAAAGCTAAGTAGGACAAAGGCCATCCCAACCATCAGCAGAACCTTCCCAGTTCTGGTGGGGGAGGCTGGTCAGAGGGCTGCATGCTCCCTCTGGCCTTAAGGAGAAAGGCTGTTGGGGCTGGTTTCTCTTCTGTCCTGCCAGTGACCTCCAGTATTGCCCACACCCCTTTTCTTAGGTCAGGGCCCCAGCAAGAAGGCAGCCAAGCACAAGGCAGCTGAGGTGGCCCTCAAACACCTCAAAGGGGGGAGCATGCTGGAACCAGCCCTGGAGGACAGCAGGTGAGGGAGGCACAGCCAGGGCGCACTAGAAGCTGAGAACCCAGCTTCCACACTGCCTGCTCCTCTTCCCCAGCCTGGTCTGGCAACTCGTCGCCACCCTCAGCTGGCCCCATCCTGAGTTTCCTCTAAAGCTGAACAGGGTGTCCCTAGGGTACCCCACGGTAATGGCCAGCCCCACTCACAATGGCCTGGGGTAGGGCATGGGGGTGGAGGCTGAGACTGAGAAGTTGGGCCCGGCATGCCCCGTCTTTCTAGCAGGCTGGCTTTCTGTCTCCCACACTCAGGTTGGAGCTTGTTGGGTAGGAAGAGAGGCCCCTAGTCCAACCCCTGTACTTGTAAGCCAGTGTGGGTCAGCAGAGGACCCCAGAAGGAGAGCCGTTGCTGAGGCTCAGAGTGTGCGTCAGGAGGAAGGAGCTGGGAAGGTCCTTACACTACATGGGTGTCCAAAGCCCCCTTCCCCTTGGGAAGTTCTTTTTCTCTCCTAGACTCTTCACTGCCCGAGGACGCTCCTGACGCCGCTGCAGAAGTTGCAGCTCCTGCTCCACCTGCAGTGCCGACCAGGTAGGTACCTTGGGCCTCTTGACATTGTGGAGGAAGGATGGGTCCTGGCTCTTAGCCTCACAGCCCTTGAACCCAGGCAGATCAGGATGCGGAAGCTAAGAGTCAGCAGTAGAATAATTGAAACATTTGCACTAGCTAGTTGGTAAGCTTGATACAGGGGGTAATTTAATGGTTATGTAGCTGTGTGAAGGGTGTTAGTTTGTTTAAACATCTTTCAGGCTCCACAACATGTCTTGTGTTTGAGACCCAGAAGGTACTTCCGGGGCTGGCTGGCTAGCCCCTTCACCTGTAATTGGGAGACTACAGATGGAGCTCCACATCTGCCTCGGAGCCAGCAGGGCCTCAGTCAAAGGGGGTTAGGGAGGGAGGATCATGGAGATGGCAGTGGCTGGCGCTTGATCCATGAGCAGCTGAGGAGGAACCACTTTCCTCAGCACTGGCCTGGGCCCTTTTTCCTTCAGGAGCCCTCCCATGGAGATGCAGCCCCCTGTCTCTCCTCAGCAGTCTGAGTGCAACCCTGTCGGCGCTCTGCAGGTGTGCCTAATCTTCTTTTTCGTGCGTGCTGTCTTCTGTGAACTAGGGCTGTGAGGCAGGGTATGTGTACTTGGAGGGGGCTGGTCATCTCACCCAAAGGCAGAGGCTCCTGGGTGGAAGGCCACTGGGCTACCCAGCCTCTCCTTACTCAGGCTTCCTGTGCCTTCCTTTCAAGGAGCTGGTGGTGCAAAAAGGTTGGCGCTTGCCAGAGTACATGGTGACCCAGGAGTCTGGGCCTGCTCACCGCAAAGAGTTCACCATGACCTGCCGGGTGGAGCGTTTCATTGAGATTGGTAATTAGGAAAAGGGGGCTCACTCACCTCTCTATGCCACACTCTAAACTTGAACACAAGGTGATCTTTGCCTGGCTGTGTTTGAGCCCAGCTTTCTTTGCTTTCTTCCTTTCTCTTGCCCATCTTTCCCCCTCTTCTCTCTGGCCCGCTAATCCTCAGTTAAGAAGAACTGGCTTTCAGCTCCTGAGTGGTACCCCACTCAGAGACCTTCAGTCCGAGTTTAACCTGGAGGCAGAGCACTGGTCTGTTAGGAATCCCCAAGTCCAGCAGTCCCTTCCCTACACTCAGGCAGTGGCACTTCCAAAAAGCTGGCGAAGCGCAATGCAGCAGCCAAAATGCTGCTCCGAGTGCACACAGTGCCTCTGGACGCACGGGACGGCAACGATGCAGAGCCTGAGGATGACCATTTCTCCATTGTGAGTGGCGTGCGTAGGCGTGTTGCCCTACAGGACACGGTGGGGAACTGGGGTGGGTCTGGACCTGCTTTTCTTGGAGTTTTCCTGTCAAACCCCAGGGCCCAGCAGTCTTCTCAGCCTGTATGTGGGCCCACTGGGGAAAGCCTGCCTAAGGCAAAGCCTCTGGAGGCAATTTTTACTGGGATAAGGAAGGTGACCTGGCCAGCAGGTCAGGGTCCAGAAGTTAGCATGCCCAATGCATGGGTCCCCCAGTCCGAAGCTGCCTTCTTGCTCTCCTCTCATTAGGGTGTCAGCTCCCGCCTGGACGGGCCTCGGAACCGGGGGCCAGGCTGCACCTGGGACTCCTTGCGCAATTCTGTGGGGGAGAAGATCCTGACCCTCCGCAGTTGCCCCATGGGCTCCCTAGGGGCTCTGGGCTCTGCCTGCTGCAGCGTCCTCAGCGAGCTCTCTGAGGAGCAGGCTTTCCACGTCAGCTACCTGGATATTGGTATGGTGGGCTTGGGCACTGGGGATGAGGGGGACTGGACCAAAGCAGCACGGAGTTGGGAGACAGGGGATGCACACCGTGTGTGCATCCCCACCACTGCACCCCTCCTCTACCTTGGTTTCCAGAGGAACTGAGCCTGAGTGGGCTGTGTCAGTGCCTGGTGGAGCTGTCCACTCAGCCAGCCACCGTGTGCCATGGTTCTGCAGCTACCAGGGAGGCAGCCCGAGGTGAGGCTGCTCGCCGCGCCCTCCAGTACCTCAGGATCATGGCGGGTAGCAAGTAGCTCCCTGGCTGCAGTGCTGGACGTGCGTCCTTCTGCCCCTGGGCCTGTGCACTGACCTGGCTCTGGAGCCCTCCAGAGGGGCCGTCTCTACCTCTGACACAGCCCGCCTGCTTGGAGACTGAGGAAGGTGCAGGCGAGCCAGGAGCCGCAGGGCCTGAGCACAGGGTTCGCCCTCTGTCTATGGCGAATGGATGACGAATGGAAAGAGGTTGGAATTCTATTGGAGTCCAGAATAAATGCTGCTCTCTGGTTTCCCAAACTCTCTGTCTGGCCCTGGGTCATGAGATTGTCGGGAATAAATGCTGTGTGTTTAGTCTTCCTCGGAGTTCCTCGTTCTTTTTGCTTTAGGCAGGAAGCTAGGTGCAGTAGCCTTGGGGCGCTTTCAGCAGAATGCTTGGAGTTTGAGTAGAGGGGAAGGGGCCACAGCTACTGCCCTTGGCTCCCATCCGTAACGCATGGACCCAAAAGCCAGGCCGTTTTATTTGGAGGCATACAAGGCACACAGGGTAGCAACTTTGCATACAGACATATTACAGGGGATGATGCTACTTCTTTCCAAAGCGCTGCGGAGCAGCCAGGCTCCAGAACTCCACAGCCTGAGGATTTAGTTGCTCCTTACTCCAGGACCCCCAGGCACTTCTGCCAAACCTTAGGAGAGAGGCACCATTAGCTGGAGCCCTCCACCCTCCACCCTCCCAATCTCTGCCTGTTGAAACTCACCTCTGGGGCTGAGACAGGAAGGCTGGGCTCCTACCAGCTCTCCCCATGGCCTGGAGCAGAAAATGCAAGAGAGACCTGGGAGTCTGGGCATCTTGTGGTGGGGGAGGTCCCTTTTCTTCTTCCTGTGATGAGAGGTGGCGGGGAGGGAAACTGGCAGTGTCTTCCTGGACACTGAAGACACGGGGGAAAGAATGGCTTCTAGGGGCAGCTTGTCTAGGCTGAGAAGCCATTTCCCTCCCTTAGAATCCAGACCTCATGAAGACCTTAGCAGCCTGGGAATACCAAACCCTGCATAGCAAGTTTAAGCTGAGGGGGGAAATGGTGCATGGGTAGGGCAGAGGGGTGCTCACTCACTGAAAAGACCTGGGCTCCACCCCAGCTCCCCAGCTCTTCAGTGTGGCCGCAGTCCAGCAGCAGCAGCAGCAGCAGCACAGCAGCCCGCTTGGAATCCATGTTGCCTTCTGCCTCCCCGATAGCTTACCCATCCTCTTATACTTGCTGTCCCTATGACCTCTCAGCAGCAGCCTAGGGGGAAATCTAGACAGGCAATGGAAATGCATGGCTCCATTAAGAGCCACCTGGGACCCCCCTCCCATGCCCCCCGGAGACTCTGCTCTCTGCTTCCTACCCCGAGCCTAAGCCTGGAGTTATAGACTTTATTAGATGCATAAATCCTGTCTCCAGAGCTCAGGAAGCATCATTAATTGCAGACAGTTTGTCAGCGCTAGGCCCTGGGGGAGCCTTACAAGAACCCCCAATCCTTCAACAGGTTGGAGAGTGTCAGTTGCTCACCCTTGGCTCTTGATGTCCTCAATGGGAAGAACTAGGGTTAAGAGTGGGCTAGAGTGACCCAGCATGGTCCCCACCTCTGTCTGGGACCACAGCCCATTCCTATCCTCACTTTGTAAATGTGGACAGGCCCATCTTTGCCAGAGAGAAATGGGGAACAGGCCTCCACAAGCTGAAACTCTGCTGCCACCTTGTGGCCATCACTCTTCACTGCCAGGTCCAACCATTTTCCTTTTCCAGCCTCACACCTAGGCTGACTTAAGGGCTGAGTTCTTTTGTGGGTGGTGGGGTGATAGGGGATCATGCTGTTCTAGTTCCCTCTGGTCAGCAGAGTCTGCCTGGCTCTGGTTCTAATGTAGTACTGTAGCTGGCGGCTGGGGTCCTGCTTTGGGGGGACAGTCAATCGAGGTCAGGGAAGGAGCTGTCCCTCACATCACCTGCAGTGCAGGGGCTAGTGGGCCATGTGTGTCTCCAGCCTAACCCGAAGGACCACGTCGAGGTCCTGCCCCAGCCATGAGCAAAGCAGCTGCCCACACTCTCAGCCCTACTTTCCTCAGTTACATATAGGAACAATAAAATTGCTCCCAGGAGAAAATGAAAAGCACAGAGCCGGTGTTTTCCAAATGTCATGATCAAAACGTGATTACCCCTGCCTTCTTCCCACTCCGGTCCTGAGGAACTTACCATTTCTCTGCACACATTTTTCCTGATGCTGAGTGGGCCTTAGCCATCAGAGGTCTTAGCTTGTACCACGAAGTCTCAGAATGTCTCTCATTCCATATTAAAAGCCTCTCACATACTTGAAGACTTCATTCATCCATATCTCTTTTGTTCAACAGGAAAGTTCTTTACTGGAACCAACTTACAAGAGATGTCTTCAGCTTTATTTATTTACCTATATCTGTCTGTCCATCCGTCCATCCATCCATCCATCTGGTTCTGGGGATTAAATCCAAATCCAGGGCCTTGTGTGGTAGGCAAGCGCAGGCGATTGCTCCACTGCAGAGTGGTCCCTCACTTCTAGACTGGGTTTCTATCTGGATATTCTAGATACAGTGCATCCAGGCTTGGATGAACCTTTCTGTAGGCTTTGTCTCGTAGACCTGTGCGTCTATATTTAAAATGGGGTCTCAATATTCAGCCTGGGCTGGCCTAGAACTTACTATGTACACCAAGCTACCTCTGCCTCCCAAGTGCTAGGATTAAGGCATGTGCCGCTGTGCCCAGCTTGTCTGCGGTTTTCTATGACTGGACCCAGTACGTTGGCCTCTGTTTTCAGTCCCATTCTTCCCCCCTGGTGCTGGAATTATAGACATGTCCCACCATACCTGGCAGGAATTCAGTTTTTTAATCTTTGCTCTTGTAATTCACTCTGTGACTTCTGTAAACTTCAGGGGCAGAGGAAGGCGGATCTCTAAGTTCTAGGCCAGTCTGGTCTACAGAGCAAGTTACAGGACAGCCAGGGCTACAGAGGAGCCCTGACTCAAAACAACCAACCAGCTGGGCACATTGGTGCTCGCTTGTAAAATTCCAGTGTTCTGGGAGGCTGAGGCAGGTGGATCTCTGTGAGTTTGAAGGCCAGCCTGCTCTACAAAGTGAGTCTAGGACAGACAAGGCTACAAAGAGAAACCCTGTCTAAACGACTGCCTCCCCCCAAGCACACAAAAACCCCAAACAACCAAATACATACAGGGTTTTACTTTGTAGCTCTGGCCTTAAACTCAGTATATAGACCAGAATGGCCTGTGACCTTTTTCAAAGATCTGTTTTTTTCGAGGCAGGGTTTCTTTTGTATAGCCTTGATTGAGATTAAAGGTGTGTGACATCACCACCTGACTGGGAAAATTTATTTTCCTGATATTTATGTCTGCACACGCATGTATGCAACCGTAGGTGCCTGGGGAGGCCAGTCCAGAATTGGATCCTCTGGAGTTAAGAGTTCCAGACAGCTGTGAGCTGCCTGACTGGGAATTGAACCAGAGTCCTCTAGAAGAGCAGTAAGTGCTGTTAGCCACTGAGCCAGCTCTCCAGTCCCCCTCTCAGACCTCTTAGTCTTTTTAGTAATGTTCTTCCTTTCTTGGACCCCTTCCTTTTTTCAATTATTCATTTCCCTGGGGGAGGGAGCTGAGACATACTCTCCACAGAGCGTATGTGGAGGGCAGTTTTCTCCTTCTACCACACGGGCCCAGAGATCAAACTCAGGTCTTTGGGCTTGGTGGTAAGTACCTGTACTGCTGAGCCATCTTGGCAGCCACACACAGCGAGGGCCAACAACAGTGTTTCCACTTCCTAAGGAGGCTCTGAGCCCATCATGGATACCAACCTGGAAACCTTAGAGGTACCTGCTCTGTCCTTTCTGTGGTAAATACAGACATAAGAAGGATCAATGGCTCACCTGTTCCTCACCCTATGAGCACTGCCTGTTCTGTGAGCTTTTATCTGTTTATAAACAAAGTTTGCCTCAAATTTTCAGGCCTTTTCCTCTTTTTTTTTTTTTCTTTTAATTATGGATCTGTACATTGGGGTAGGGCAGTGAGTGAGGGAGGGGAGAGGAGGTTGTGCAGGTGAGTGCAGTGCCTGTGGAGGCCAGAAGAGGGCATCAGATCCCTTGGAGCTGGAGTTACAGGTGGCTGTGAGCCAACCAACATGGAAACCAAACCTGGACCCTCTCCAAAAGCAGATTGTATTACCCACTGAGCCATCTCTCCAGCACTGCCCCTCCTCCCTACAGTAAGCTTGGCTTTGTCCCTTGTGTACTCCCCTGCATCTGTCTCGGGAGGAGGGCCTTTCTGAATCCTTTCAGTTGTTGGAAGAGGATGTGGACAAAATTGAACGAGAAGAGGTTCCTGGTGTTCAGGCAGTCCCATTCCCCATTTACACAGAGCGCACATTTTCTCCGCTCAGTGCTCGTGATGTCTTGTCTCAGGCAGTTCAAAACTGAACTCTGTGCCTTCCATAACACCATGTCATTTACAGAAAGCAGAGAGGAAAGCCTGCTCTTTCTGCTCTAAGAAGTAGAAGGATGAGAATGGTCAGGCAAGAAAGCCTACTGAGTCTCTGGCAGTGGCCAGCGGCCCCACGGGTCTGAGTAGGGAAGCACCAAACACACCAGCGATTCTCTTGATAGTTTAATGTCATATTTGCAGCATAAATAAGGCACAGTATATGTCGGGGCAAAGGACGGAGGGAGAAGGCAAGGCTGGACGATAACTGCTGACTAGCATGGAAGAAGGGGCGGTTAGGGAGAAGAGCTCAAAGCCCCTGACTCGGCCCCGCCCCAGGAGACTGTGAGAGCCTGCTCACAGGGGTCATGCTGAATTCGGGGGAGGGAAGGGAGAGAAGACAGTTTTGTAACAAAACAGCCTATATCACTGTGTCCTCCCACCTGCCAGGGTCTACCACTGGATCCTGGGGAGACCCAGACTGCGTTGAGTTCCTTGAGGATGGAGAGGTATTGCTACATGTAAAAAATCTATAGGCAAACAGAGATATATTCATAGATACACATGGCTTTCTTCTCAACAGATACTCTATCAGGACGTGGCCGGCTCCACTGTGGGAGTGGAGGCTGGTGTCCCTGCCTGCAAGAGACGTGTGTGTGCACAGGGAGGAACTGGACAACTGAGGCTCCTGCTGACTTTGTTGTCACTGCATAGCTCTGCCTGGCTTCCAGCTCCCTATGTAGAACAGGATGGTCTCGGATGCAAGAAGAACCACCTGCCTCTGCCTCCCAGTGCTGGGATCACAGGTGTGCAACACCACTCTTGGCCTTCTTGCTGGTTCTTAATGTCACCAAGAATGCAGAACCAGTGGCCTGCACAGAAATATGGGTAAGTCCTGCCCAGACGAATGCAGGAAAAAGTTTCAGAGCTGAGACTTAGAGGATGAACCTGGAATTTGAGATGAGTGACGTGGTGGTGACTGTTTTAGTGAAAGTGGGGGAAGAACTGGGAGAAATTTAAAAAAAAAATGCTAATTCTAAGTAATCCTTGTCATCCCAGAGCTAGGATGCTCCTGGCCAGTCCTGGAGGGACTGTCATGCATGAGTGTGCCAGTAGCACAGCTTGTTAAAGCTCACTCTCAGAGTGTCCAACCCAGAAGGCTGGGATGGCCAAGAGTGTGCATTTCTAGCAATCTCCAGGTGATGGTGCTGCTGACGCTGCTCTGGAGAGAACATGTTCTAAGAACCACTGCTCTAAGATAAAGTCAATGAACTAGTGCTCACACTTTACTCCCCAGTAGCTGGGTTAGAGCCTACCAGCTCCATATTAGGAAACAAAGAAAACAGCTAGTAGCTGAGCTAGAATCTCGCACCAACCAGGACATAAGCTGCCTTAACCTGCCCTCCCCCCCAAGTCTCTGCTTACCCTGCGGTAGCATTTACCTCAAAGTGACAGTGCAGAAGGTGGGAATGTGGGCTAACAGGCACTGTGCTCAGTCCTGAGGGGTTAGCACTCTGGCCAGAGAAGGGAGATCTGTGTACGCACACAGAAACAGAAACATAGTTTGTAAGAAGGTGTAGTGGGACTGTAGTGGGTAGGGTCGTCTAAAAGGCCTGAGGTCCCTTACCTGTCCTGTCCACCACACCTCCTACCCTGGCAAACTCGTCTAAAGAGAACAGAAAGCATATGAGCAAAGAAAGGCAAGAGTGGCACAGCCAGAGGACGAGTGTGACGATGATTGTTTTTCCAAAGAAATGTGCACTTTTGCGGCTACTCTAGACAACATTCATGGAAATGTGATCTGAGGGTGGGAAGACAGACGGAACGGACGAACTAGGGAGAGCGATCTCAGGAGTTAGCACCTTTACAGAGCCTCTCAGAAGCCAGAGGAGAGCTTTTGTGTCTTTTGGTGTCCAGGCTGCAGATTACAGTGAGGCACTCCCTCTCTCAGGATGACGGTGTTGGAGGGCAGGTCCCTGAGGAGACGGGAGAGGGAAATCAAGAAAGGGGTCAGGAGCTACGGACTGGGAGAGGGAAGGCTCACCAGCACAGCTCCCCTGAGGGTGTGCTCTGGGGTTCAAGGCCGCAGGCAGGGCTGGAGAAAGGAGGCAGTCAGATTCAGAGTATTCAACCAATGGGAAAGGAACAGAGGAGCCGCGTGTCCTTTCCAGCTCTCTCTGGGTGTGGGAGGCTTCTGAGCCTTTGTGGTTCTGAGCACTGTGTTATAAGGAGTGGGTGGCAAGAGCACAGACCAGGCGTTGCCTGCTCAGAGTGTCCTAAAACATCACACTCTCGGCTCTGAAGAAGGGCTCAGTGAACCGTGGAAAACAGAATAGCTGGGAAAAAAAAAAAGTTAAAACTGGAGGGCACATCTGCCCCAACAGAGAAACACAAAGAGAATAAGACAAAAACCCACCAGGACACACGCAAACCTCTCCTTCATGGAAACGAAAAGTACTGTGAGGTCTGGGAAAGAATTCAGCCTCATTTTAAAAAATGGATAATGATCGTACAGAAGTCTCAAATGCACAAGCGAACTAAGGAGCCTCAAAAGTGAACAACAGTGGGTAAGTTGGAGGAGAAAGTCAGAAATCTGAAAGGAAATTTAAGTGAGGGCATTCAAACATGGAAAAGGAACCAAACAGAAATGAACATGAAAGAAACAATCTAACCAGGAAGCATCCCCAAGAGATAGAATCATGCAGTTTTGGGGTGGAGGACGAAGTTGGGACAGTAATATGCATACATACATACACGTATGTGTGTATATTAAAGAATATGACCAGTATTTCAAAGACATTTGGGATATACTCAAAAAAGACCAGACAATCTTCAGAACCCATGGGGCAGAAGAAGGACCTGAGATAAATTCAAAAGGAATTAGTCAAATTGTTTAATGAAATTATACCACAAAATTTCTCAAATCTGAGACAGAAATTGGTATCTAAATACAAGAAGCATATGGAATCCCAAATAGTCATGACCAGAGACCCCTCTGTGACATGTCACAGTCAGAGGTCAAGAAGGGTTTGCTGACACCCTTTGTGGTGTCTGGAAGGCAAAAGTCAGGGCTGTGAGCACGGGCAGCCATGCAGATGCCAGCACTGACCACAGAGAAGCTTCGGTGTGGCGGCTGCTCTACTTACAGGGAACAGAACCCACTCGGGGGCATCTGCGGTTGCCCTGCCCTTTCTTCATCTCAGTGCTGCCCCCAACTGTGCTTCTGGTGGTGGCCTGCAGCACTCAGGCCCCCAATCCTAACTTCCTGCTATGGAAACAAAGACTCAAGAGAAGCAGACATGAGGGTAAAAAAAGTGAAAAAGACCTTCCACATATACTAGACACACGACACAGGACAGACTGGTAGAGTACATAGGAAGTGACTCAAAACACTTGACTGATGGGGAAGAAAAATAGCTAAGGGTCTATGAAGGCTCCTCAGGAGCCATAAACTCATGCTTTAGTACTAGTGGGAAGTCAAGACAATTATAAAAAGAGGAGGAGGAAGAACAAAATTTATAAACTAGGGAAAAAAAATCCCAGGAAGCAGCCACCTAACTCTGTGGCTTCAACTATGGTTGTGTGTTTCTAAGCCAAGAGAAACCCTGGAGATGGTAACCTGCCCCTGACCATCTGCTGTCACATTTGCCAGTCTTGTCATGTCAGGGGCTGCTCCTGCCGAGACCCCATGTGGCAGACCACAGAACCATCTCCTGGTTCTTGCTGGGTATGGCCTACTCAGCACTGACTCTGCAGAGCAGGAGGGAAGTTTACATAAAACGGGGCAGAGCACACACTGCTGGATGGGCTCACTCGTCTGCACGCTGAGCAGACAGTCATATAAGGTATGACTCTATGACAGTGAATTCTGAAAGACAATAAAAAAGAAAGTAGTTATTCTGTATACTTAAGATGGAGACGAAGAAGGGGACTTTTGGCTAGAGCAGACGGTAGGAAGGTGGCTCTGGGACAATGGGGGAAGATTCTCTATTCAAGGGCTATTAAAGCTGACCTATATATCCACAGGCCTCTGGCTCTGGAAGAGCACACATAGCTCAGAGCCAAGGAAAGATAAGGAAGGGGTATGTGTGTTTCTCTCCCTATAACCCACCAGATAAGAGCAGCCATGAGCCACAGTCAGCAATCTCACAGACAGGCCATATCCTGAGCGCTCTGTGGAGATTATACGTTTTCCTCTCCTCTCTTCACTGTCTTATACTCAAAAGCCACTTAGGACCTCGACCATGATGCATCAGAGCCCTGGACAAGCACTATGTTTGTGGGGCTGAGAATTAAAACAAGTTCAAAGAAATTTCAGGACTAGAGACACCTAGTGGCTATGCTAGGAACCTGGTGAGAAAAAGAAGAGGGAGCAGAGTGATGGACACTAGTGGGTACCAGATGTACACCTCAGACAAGAAGGGAGGCTGGGCGCTGCAGGACAAACAGAATGAAACCGCTCCAGTTTGACAACCATGCGAGGGCTGAGCTGAAGAAGTTACTCAGGAACGGGCAGTGATGTGGAAACAAAGGGCAGAGACGAGGCAGAGACGACCAAAGACAACAGCCGTAGACTTTGGCCAGTGAACTCTTGTAAGACATAAAGGAGTCAGTTAACCCAGTCACCTGATGGAACGAGTTTTAAACTCGCGGTTCCTGTCTGCCCTGGTACGTAAACTGGAGGGGAGGGAAGGAGACAGGGAAGCCCAGCTAGATCCCAGGCTCTCTCCCTTTTCACTGCCACTAACAATAAGGCCACAGATGAGGTTCCTAGGGCCTAGTGGGGAGGTAGGAAAGGCCCCACCACTAGACTTAGGAAAGTCAAGAGACAAAATGAGGTACCCAATAGATCTGGAAATGAAAAATGATTCAAACTCTCAGAGTTTTGCTTTTTTTTTGTTTGTGTTTGTTTTGGTAGCAGGAGTAAGGAATAAAGCACGTGGACGGGGTGGGAAATACTGCTACTTCATACAGCAAATGCATTACATTCTCAGTAAGTGAATGTTTTCACTGCCGGTTAGGAAGAGGGAAAGAGATAAATAAGCAGCTGTGGGGAGACAGTCCTGAGTGCATGGGGTGGCTGGGGACGGGACAGCAAGTAAAACGCCATCAAATCTGGTCTCCCTCTATCTGGCAGGAAGTGGCATGCTAGCAAGAAGTAAGAAGGTAACAGCCGCAGCTCAATGGGAGAAGAGGACACTGAGCAACCCCAAACCTACAAATGCAAGGCTTAGTGTTAAGAGACAGGCACACATGCATCAGGGCTAGGGATGATTGATCGGACCATGTGGAAAGGCCTTTGGTTGTAGGTATATAAAACCCACCCTTGTGGGATGATCTAGATGGCTTTGGGGCCAGAAGCCCCTAGTACAGGTGTCAAGCGTACATGATCATGTGGCTAAGGAGAAAAGCCCCACGTCTGTCCGTACTCACAACACACACTCTCTTCCTCCCCCACACTGCCAGGTCCAAGGCAGACAGGAGGCCTCAGGTGATTGTTCTCGTGGCGGGCGAGCTCTGGCTGGGGACCTCTCTGTCACAGGAGGCATCATCTGCCCGCAGACTGTGACTGTGGGGTCATGATCACATGTGACTGTATGGGCATGTTCAGTTCTGTCCTTTGGCTGGCCATCTGAGTGAGGACCGAGGTGGCCACAGCTTCAGCTGCAGATCGAACACTGAGGCCATTGCTAGGGGCAGTTGCTGAACTGTGCTGAATCACTGGGGCCGGAGAACCAGTGGGCTCTGAGCTTTCCTTGGGACTTTCTGCCAGGAAGGAGGGCAAGGAGCAGAGAGCAAGTGGTTAGAAAACAGTACAGAGGAACAGAAAGGATTCTCTTTTGTCATAATTGCAAAGAATACAAAGGAACATGAATCTCATCTTTCTTTTTGGAGAAAACTCCTGAATCCTGACCTCAAGTCATAAATTCATTCTTTCTTTTCCTTTACATTTTAGCTTTTTTAAGACAGGGTTTCTCTGTGTAGCCTTGGCTGTCCTGGACTCACTTCGTAGACCAGGCAGGTTTCGAACTCAGAGAGATCCGCCTGCCTCTGCCTGCTGAGTGCTGAGATCACAGGCATGCCCACCACCATGAGGCTTCTCTTCCATGTCTTTAAAAAAAAACCCTACATTTATTTTGTATATATCCATGTATGTATGTATGTATGTATGTATGTATGTACATATATGTACGGACACACACATGCCAAAGCATGCATGTGGAGATTAGTCAGCAACTTTCAGCATCTGTTCTCTCTCTCTCCACCATGTGGATCTGTGAGATCCAACTCCGGTCATCAGGCTAGGTATCAAGTACCTGCTGAGCCAGCCCACCATTCTCAAAAGCAAATTAAGATAGATTCCTTAACCTGCTCTCATTAACTCTGAAAGGAATGAAATCATCCCATTTAAGAAGCATTCCTTTGGCATATAGCTGCACTGTATGTCAGCCCATGAAGAACCAAGTCACGGTCAGATGATGCTGTGACAAGTTGACACTCAGTCAACATGTGAAGGTTAGGATGGTCTGCAGGGCCCTATCAATCAGCCATACACTGACGATGGTAAGACAGTTATGGGCTATACCAGTCTACCTAAATGGACAGTGTGCTCCACACAGAGGAAATGCTAAGTGGTGAAGGGGTTTTATTAAACGCTAGCCTCTACAGCTGCTGCAACAGAGATGTATGAAATTAGGGAAATTTCTAGGAAGTGGGTTGTTTTGTTTTTGGTGATGGTATCTCATGTAGCCCAAGCTGTCCTTAAACTCTCCATCTTGCTTCTGCCTTCCAAGAACTCTAATTACAGTTATGTATCACCATGTCTGCGTTTGGTGTGTCTTTGAATGCTTGATGATGCCTGAGTCATCTTTCAACTGGATTCAAATACTTTTGCCTCAGTTAAATACTTCCTTGTTAGCCCCAGTAATTTGTCTTACCCTCTATGCTTTCAGAGCACACATTCATTTATTCATAAACACTCAGCCTCACTCACATATGAGGGCACTGCGGCATACAGCAGAAGTTCCCAGTCCAGGGCACCTGACTGGCTATCTATTCTTTTCTCATTCACAGGTTCACAGTGAGCCAATGAGTCTGAGAGGTAGGACAGTGTCTTGTCTTACACAAGTATCTATATAAGGTGGGATGTCACAAAGTGGTAATTAAATAACTTTGTTGTAATACGTAAGTGGTTATCGGGTAACTACCAGCCAGGGTTAGTATGCAGGCTGAGTAGAAACCTGACTGACTGCACACTGAGGAGCACACAGTCCTTATCCTTCTCAGCTCACAAGGAGGACCTGAAGTAGCTGGCCTCAGCAGCCTGCCTTCCTTTGCTTGTCTCCAGCAGAGCATCAGCTCCTCTGTGTGGCACATACGCTTTGCACCTTCCACTGGGCTGCACAGCTCCTGTACTGTTTTTACCAAGAGTGTGGGGAATGCTCCTCACACTTGTCCGTCTCATTCCAATGACACTGTCCCCACACAGCCACATAGCCTCTTCCACTGTCTGTGTTTGAGGCAGGTCTCATCATGCATCCCTGAGTGGCCTAGAACTCATGAATGAACTTGCAGTAGTCCATCCTCCTCTGCCTCCTGAGTGTACGCCTCTAATGCCAGCACTCTGGAGGCAGAGGCAGGCATATCTGCGAGTCCAAAGGCAGCCTAGCCTACATGGAAAGTTCCAGGACAGCTGAAGCTATACATCCATGAACTGTGCATATGCTTTGTCCTGAGGCAGCCAGAAGAGGGCATTGGGCAGTTATAGGCAGCTGCCACAGAGTGCTGGAAACTGAGCACAGATCCTCTGCAGGAGCAGTTCCTCTGTGCACAGAGAAATCTCTCTAGGCCCCAGTTATATTATTTTTTTTGTTTTTATACTTACTATAAACCACATCTTTCACTTATTTCTTTTACTTATCTTACCTACTGAAGTACAGGCTCCTCTCCTAATCTGCCTGGCTCCTGTTATATCAGGATGTGCCTGGCACACAGTAGGACCTCAGTACCCACTGGACAAATCAAGATACCCTAAAGTACAAATTAAAATTTAAATAAATAATTCAACAGAGATTCTTAACATTTTTCTCAAAATACATCTCTGAAATGATAAAAACAACTAGTGAAAAAAACCGATTTCCTAAATATAATATTTCTGTGCATTTACTTAATCTGTACCAAGATTGGCCTGTCATTAGAAACATGAAATATGCCTTCAAGTCCCAATTCTTCAATTCCTAAACACTGTCAGCTGGCTATCTTTTCTCTAGGCCAAGAATGTAACCCCAGCACTCTGGGATGCAGAGGCAGGCAGAGCTCTGTGAGTTTGAGTCTGGTCTACAAAGTGAGTCCAGGACAGCTAAGGTCACACAAAGAAACCCTGTCTCAAAAAAATAAAAGACAGAGAGATATCCCCCTGCCCCCCCCCCCCGCCCCACACCATTTCATAGGACTGGTGCACCAGAAAGAATGGCACCATAAATGGCTAAGATACTCGATAGCTGTGGTTAGCCACCTGCCTGGTTTCTGTGGAGGTTGTAAATCACTCATTTAGGCAGCCCTGAGTCTTTCTCTGTAGTGCAGTGACTGGGCAGTCTTTATGCACTAACAGGTGTCTATGGAGGCCACCTGCCTGGTTTCTGTGGAGGTTGTAAATCACTCACCTAGGCAGCCCTGAGTCTTTCTCTGTAGTGCAGTGACTGGGCAGTCTTTATGCGCTAACAGGAGCTGTTTCAACTGGGCCACCTCGTTGCGCAGTAATGTGACTTCATTCTGAAGGGGAAGGAAGAAAATTCATTAAAAAAAAGAAGAAGCCAGGCATGGTAGCGCCACAAGCCTTTAATCCCAGCTGGTCCACAAAATGAAATTCCAGGACAGCAAGGGCTGTTACAAAGAAACTCTGTCTTGGAAAACCAAGAAAAAAACATATCTTCTATTTGTGGACTGCTAATGGCTGTCTGTTACATCAACACACTATAGCAAACCATTTTATTGTAACAGTAACTTTAGAGTTGTTCTAATGGAGAGCACAGGCAGAATGCTGTCTAGAACATGTCTGGAACATGATCTGGGCAGGACAGTCATGAAGTCAAGAGGAGAAAAGCACCTACAGTGAAAAGTAAGGAAAAGACAAATGGCTGTCCCTTGGGATGAATCTGAGTCCCCAAACTAATAATGTAAGGTTCTTTGATCAAGAAGAAAGTGCTTCTAGAAATCTGTGTTCGTTGTTTATTTGTTTTGACAATGTCTCACTCTCTAGCCCTGGCTGGCCTGGAATTTTCTACGAAAACCAGACTGGCTTGGAACTCCCAGAGGTCTGTCTACCTCCACCTCCCGCAAGCTCAGGGTCTCCTCCTGCTGCTAGATGGAGAACTCTCAGCTCCTTCTCCAGCACCAGGCCTGCTTGTGTGCTGCCCTGTTTTCCACCATGATGATAACGAACAAGATAATGAAACCTGTAAGCCAGCACCAATTAAAATGGTTTTCTGGACTGGAGAAATGGCTCAGCCATTAAGAGCACTGTTTGCTCTTCCTAAAGGAATTCCCAGCATCCACATGGCAGCTTACAACTGTAATTCCTATTCCAGGGGATCCGACCCTGTCACACATGTAGACAAAACACCAGTAAAAATAAAATAAAAATAAATATTAAAAAGTTTTTCTTTGTAATAACTGCTATGCTCTTAATCCAAGCATTCATCAGGCAGAGGCAGGCAGATCTCTGTGAGTTCGAGGCCAGTCTTGCCTACAGAGTGAGTTCCAGGGCAGCCAGGGCTACACAGAGAAACCCTGTCTGAAACAAAACAAACAAACAAACAAACAAACAAACAAAGAGAGTTGCTGTGGTCATGGTGTCTCTTCACAGCAACAGAAACCCCAACAGTGACAACTGCTTGAGGAAACACTTTTCTGTTGGGTGTTCTCTAACTCCAGTCAGGCTCTACCAATGATTTAAGAGAGCACTCCCTGGGGTGCTTAACCTCATCTCCTTCATTGAGATGGGTCTATGTCTCCCCTCCTGCCTCCTCTCCATTCTTCTGACTGCTAAGCATTCTGAGTTACACCCCCAGGCCCCAAATGTGCTAGTAGCCAACCTAGAAGGAGACAGTCTCATTCTCAGGTGATGGGGAAAAGAGTTACATTTCTGACTATTATGGGACTTTTCACATTTCCTGTCACACTTCTGGATCTAACCTAATTAAACATTCCCATGCTCTGCTCTGCGGTGGCACTGTTTCTGACCCCACAACCCCGACAGTCACCCAGCACTCACACTCAGCTGAATGTTCTGAGAAGTGAGCTCTTCTGCCTTCTTTTCCAGGGAGGACACCCACAGCTTCCGCTTTTGGCGGCATCTGGAGGCTGCAGCTCGGTTTCGCTCTAAAAACCGTTGCCGACGCTCATCTGGATCTTCATCCACTGTGCGCCGTCGCCGGCCCCCGGTGCTAGGGGTGGGCTGGGCTGGAGAGACCTGTTGCCCAGAAAAGAAGAATACTTTCTGGTTTTCTCCCCACAACCCCAGAGAGGGTTTCTGTATTTGGCCCTGACTATCCTGGAGATGGGCCTGCCTCTGCCTCTCAAGTGCTGGGTTTAAAGGCGTGCTCCACCACCACCCTGCTGAGGGATACTTTTTTTCTGTTTCGTCTTCCAACGGTCTTTCTTTCTAAACAGCCCAGGTGGACCCTGAATTTTGGTCCTTCTGCTTAGGCATCCAGAGTGCTGGGATTCACAGCATGAGCTTCGAACTTTGTCATTTAGTAGAGCAGAGGAGTACTTGATAGGAAAATAATTATTTTTCTTCCCAAAATCAAACCCGAGTTAGGTAGATTAGTAAGATCTGGTAAAGATCTGGTAATCACACCAAGTCCCGTCACTATATGTGTTCCCTTGTTGTCCTGCCTTCCATCGCCTCCCTGTCCTCCCAGCACCAAATGCAGATAAGCCACACTTATGTTGGAAACGGATTATTTCAGAGACACAGAAATGAAACTAGGATCACTTGAGGGTTTTTTTTTGGGGGGGGGGGCTGGGAACTGGACCTAGAGGGTCTGAGCTACAGAGCTACTCTGACACAGGGACTTGACACAGGGACCTCCTCCACCCACCCTGGAGCCCCAGCACCTAAAGCTCCTGCTCCTCCTGGCTCTGTCCCCCAAATGCTGCAACTTTTAAGGTAGTGGCTCTTCCTGTCTTATCCTAAGCAGCTTTGGATTACCGGCCTGTGCCATAAGGCCCAGCTACTTGGCCTCCTCCTTTCCTTTTGTTTTAATTTAGACTTATTTAGCACATGTGTGCATGTTTGCCTGTATGCATACATATGCTTTGTGTGGGACAAGTGCCCAGAGGTCAGAAGGTGGTATCAAATCCCCTGGAACTGAAGTTAAGGATGGTTGTAAGCCACCAAGTAGGTACTGGGAACTGAACTCAGGTCCTCTGCAGGAGCATAACTGTGTCTCACGGTTGAGCCACAGATCTTATTCCATGGCCTGGTTTAACCCAGAACCCACTCTGGAGCCCAGGCTAGCCTGGAACTGCCTTTAAAATTTCTATCTCAAACTCCTGAGCACGGGAATCAGGTGTGAGGTGATACACCTAGTGCTTTTTGTTTCCTTCAGTACGGAGTCTTGTAGGCAAGGAAATCAGAGCTATGGGAGAGTGATGCGGGCGCTAACAAGGAGACAGAAATAAAAAAGTCTGAGAATCACCAATTTGGACAGTCAATACACACAATGACATGCTGTAACAGGTTTCAGAAAAGGAAGAAATGCCTTCTTCATTTAGCTCCCAGTGAGAGATGGACTGTTATGGGGAGACAGGACGGTCTGTTACGCCAGAGCTCTGCGCGCTCAGCAAGGCTGTACCATTTATCTCCTCACCTCTCCTCTAGACAGCGTCTCTGCGCAGCCCTGGCTGTCCTGGAACTTTCTATGTAGACCAGGCTAACCTCCAACTCACAGAGACCTGTCTGTCTCTGTCTCCCCAGTGCAAGGACTAGAGGTGTGCGCCACCATGTCCACCCAGGCATGTAATCATTCTCATTTTCTGTCTTCGCTGTCTCCTGTCTTGTTTAAGAAAAGATCTCACATAGACTAGGTCGGCTTCAAACTCAGTGCATAGCTGAGAATGACCTTCAATGCTTGACCTCTTGTATCTACTTTCAGGCCCTGGAGTCTAGGCATGTATTACATCTGGTTTTACTCTTTTTATTTATAATCAGTAATTAACTGTCCTTGGCAACGCTTTTTACCGTTGTTGCTTGCAAACAGAAAAAAATTTAAATTCTTTACACACGAGACAGAATGTCCTTGTTTAAAGATAGCATCTACTACATCAGCCAGGCTGGCCTTCAACTCCTGCTCCTTGCATCAGCCTTGTGTGTACAGGGATTTTCAGGTCTACGTCACCCACTTTGTCTTTATCCTTTGAGACAGAGTCTGGCTATGAAGCCCTGACTGGCCCTGAAGTTGAGCTAACCCTCCTGCCGCAGCCCTCATCTTGATTTATTTTTTAATTTTTTTTCAAAACAGGCTTTATCTGTGTAACAGAGCCCTGGAAGTCCAGAACTTGTTCTACAGACCAGTCTGGCCTCAAACTCACCCTGCCTCTGAGTGCTGGGTTAAAGGCATGCGCCACCATGACTGGCTGTCTTCTGATTTTTAAGCTACATGTGAAACCCTCCACACTAATGCACTTTAACTATCTTTCCATTCTATCAGCTGGCATATGTACAGAGAAGACTTATCAACTTCATGACAGTGGCCAAAATCAACCAAATGCAGAAAGGTCAACCTTCCTGGGGACAAAACCAATATAGAACAATACCAAAAGTAAATTCTTTTTTAAAGTAAATCCATATACTATCATCATCATATGTGTGTGCGCCATGGCACGTTTGGATCAGAGTACAAGCTTCTAGAGCCATCTTCTCCTTCCACCTTTCTGTGAGTGCAGGAGATGGGCCCCAGGTTATTAAGCTTGGTGGTACGGATCTCTAGTCACTGATCCATCCTGCTGGCCCCAACATTATCTTTTAACTTGGATATCTTTATTAGTATTTTCCCAATGCTAGTACTCAGTTGCATAAAGAAAGAAGAAGCTACAAAAACAACAACAACAACAACAACAACAACAAAACAGGTAATGAGTTTTAAGACAGCCAGGGCTAAGTGATGAGACCCTATCTCAAAAAACAAACCAAAAAAAGGAGATCTATGTTAGCTATATTCAACTATGTTCTCCAGTAGTATCAGAAATAAAGATAGAATTTTATTTACTTAGACTAGTACTATCTCTTGAAAGAAAAAATTAGGGATTTTCTTTTTTTTCACCTCTCTCTCTCTTTCCTGTTGAGACAAGGTTTCTCTGTGTAGCCTTGGCTGTCCTGGACTCACTTTGTAGACCAGGCTGCTCTCAAACTCACAAGAGATTCGCCTGCCTCTGCCTCCCTGAGTGCTAGGATTACAGGTGTGCACCACAACACCTGGTTAATTAGGGAATTTCTAACTCATATAATTAACTAAAACTCCTGCTTGGATCCTAGTACCAGAGAAGAGCCTTTCCTCAGGAAATCCAGCTGGGCATGGCACATGCCTTAAATTTAGTCAAGAGACTAAAGCAGGAGGATTGTGTGTTTTAGGCCTCTCAAAAACAAATGAGAAAAGGGATGAAGAAAGAAAGAAAAGAGCCGACAGTGTATCGCAGCCTTTCTCCAAGAGGAAAAACAGCCTGGCTCAGGTGAAGGCTGACACTTTGCCGTCTCCAGTACTGGCTGGCTTTGGGGAGGGAGGGGTTCAGAACGGTGGGAAGCCTTTGCACCCAAGAAAGCACAAATGGAAGCTCGTGCTGTTGGCCAAGGTTGAAGGCAGCATATGGCCATGAAATGTCTGGACATGTGGCGAGAGCCGGTGAAGCAGGTGGTGACATCAGGAAAAAAGAGACCAGGCAATGAATCTAACTCTAGAAACCAATCTCAGGTCCCTGTCAACTGTCCAGTGAAGACAATTGTGTAAACTAACGATGCTCATTTTCTAAAGAATCACATTAAAATGAAGACCTGCTTAAGAAAAGATCAGGCAACTAAATGGAACCTCCTCTGGATTTAAAAATTTTTTTGATTTTCCTTTCTCTTTGATAAAAAGGAACTACTGATTTGGTAACTAGAAGTTTGTGTGTTTCCTTACTTTTTAATTAACCATATATCTTACTACTATAACATTATATTGTATTAATTTTTTTTGTTGTTGTTGTTATTTGAAACAAGGTTTCTCTGTGTAGCCTGTACAGAGCTGTCCTGGAACTCACTTTATAGACCAGACCAGGCTGGCTTTAAACTCACAGAGATCCGTCTGCCTCTGCCTCTTGAGTGCCAGGATTAAAGGCATGCACCACCACTGCCCGGCTAATATATTCTTTTTAAAATTTATGTATATGGATGTTTTGTCTATGCGTACACTCACACAACAGAAGGTATGGGATCCCATGGGACTACAGTTATAGACAGTAGTGAGCTGCGATGTTGGTGCTGGGAATTGGACTCAGGACCTCTGGAAGAGCAGCCAATGTTCTTAACTGTTGAGCCATCTTTTCAGCCCTAGTATCATTTATTCTAAATGAGCTTTATGTTATAAAATCTGATCAAGTGACTGTAAACTTTTTGTTAAAACTTAACAGATAAGCAAGAGATACAGAGGCCTCCTCTGCAATAGCTCTGCATAATTCAGGCTGTTTGCATTTATGTCTAACACAAAGGTAGGCAGGTAAAGAATAGTTTGTTTTGCTGCAGTCAACCTACCAAAAACATCCAAAGTAGCAGGGTACTCAGAAAGCTAAATTTATTCTTCTATCATTTTATGCTCCTTGAAAAACAGATATAACAGAAAGAATAAGGGCAACACATCTGGTTCTCTCCTCCAAGGGCACAACTGACCTGTGGCTGGGCAGGGGATGGGGCATCGGGGTGCTGGATGAGGATCTGGTTCTGCTCTGGACGGGCTGTCACCATGGTGCTGGCAGTGCCCACCACCATTCCACAGCCTCCATTGACTGAAGACACTTGGTGCGTCAGACTGGCTTTCAGTCTCTGTGTGGGAAGATTATTTAAAAAGGCAAGGGTGAGATTCTGTCAAGGACAGGAAGGATGAACTTTATTACTGACCTTATAATTAAAATTCTCACCCCAATTTTCTCTTAACGGAGGAACTAAAAGGAATGGCAGGGAGAGGAAGTGCCCACCTGGATCCCTAACATGCCCACTCCTGTTCCCTGGCTACCATCGGGGCACAGCCGGGGACTGGGGTTTGTGGCAGCAACAGGCCCCACATGGAAGTGCTCTCCTGGAACCTGGCCAGAGACTGGTTACAAAGCCATTCACCACTTGGCCAGCTCTCTGCCCACTCATCCCTCCATCTGTCACTCTGGAACTGAAATGGCAAGTGTTCCATTCCAGACAATCTGTGCGGCTTCTTCCTGTGCCATGGCCTATGCCAGGCTATAGGGGTGGGGACAAGAGTCTTAGGAATCAGGGTCTTTTCCAAGCCCCACAGCAGGATGTTTTTTAGCTATGCAAGCCTCAGAAAGTTCCTATGCTCTGTTCGCTTGAAAAAATCTGGACACTACTTCCTTTAGAAGGCCAACATTGCTTTAGGCTGGCATGTACTCACCATCTTGGCTTCTGATGGCATGGGGTGGCCAGAGGGAGAAATGCAGCCGCTGCTGTTACCTGGGGGGCCCGGTATACCAGGAATGTTGGGCACCATGGACACAGGTCTGGCCAGCTAAATCAAGAGAAGGAGACATGACATTGTAGTACTGTTTTTTGAGATTGGCATGTCAGGGCCTATTCTGTGTAACCTGCCCACAGGACACAGGAAGAGCAGCGGAAACACCTTCCCTAAGGATTGCCACAAAGTAAGAAATCTCATTCTTCATCCCTTTTCTGCGGGAAAGGCTGGGGGATGGGGGTGTATGTAGTTTCAGAAAAGAGGTGAGCAATGGGGAGAAGGTACAGGCCGAGTAAAGTCAACCAGTCAGCAGGTTGGCAGGATCAGCTCCTTGACTACAAGTCAACTGTCTTTGTCCAGAGCGTCACAGTGTGGCACTGGCAGAGGCTAGTAAAGAGCTGGGTACCACAGCCACACATAACTACCACAGCCAGCCCACACTTCCCTGGGGTTCTCTGCTTGTGATCACTCAGGCAGAAGGGATCGGTGTGCTGGCAGGTCTGGCTGCCCCAACCACAAGGCTCACCGAGATGACAGAAGGCATCTGTACCGGAGGCCCTGGCAGCACGGGCATGGTCTGTCCATTGGCAAGATGCATGACGAGAGGGAGAGAGCCAGTAGGAGACCTGCAGAGACACGAAGACAACATCACAGTCGCAACCCTTTGCCTGTTGTCTTCCCCCTATAGCTTGATAATTTTTTAAGATTTATTTATTTTACATATATGAGTGTTCTCTCTGCATGTACACCTGCATGCCAGAAGATCCCAGTATAGAAGGTTGTGAGCCACCATGTGGTTGCTGGGAATTGAACTCAGGACCTCTGGAAGAGCAGATAGTGGTCATAACCACTGAGCCGTCTCTCCAACCCCCAAGATAATTTTTTATACAGTCTTCTCATTAGGGAAGGTATAGAGCAGCACTATGAAATGTGACGTCCTCTGGAACATGGAAAAACAGATGGAGAGAAATGACAATCTATCTTCTAGGGGTGAAACAAAAGTGCCTTAGAACACATTAGGTAAGCCTGAAAAGCCTTGGTGGCTTTCTGGTGCTGAGGAAGGGCTCTACTAGTAAGCTACCTTTCCAATCCCAGTCTGGCAAGCTTTATACTTTTCAAATTAATTGAATTCAATAGCTGGGACCTAACTCTATTAGTAATTTAGGAAGATTAAACATCTCCACCAGCAAAAGAATGTTTCATTTTAGGAAATAATCTCAATAACTCATTTTCTTGGGTATGCAAAAATAAATTCCCAGAGCCAGCTTCAGTAGCATATACCTGCAACCCCAGCATTCAGGAGGCAGAGCAGGGTGACGACACTCTGAGGCTAGCCTTGGCTATTTAGAAACACCATGTCTCAAAACAACAACAAATCTGAGAACAACAGCAACAGAACCGTTTCCATTTTTAGCAAACAACCCCCAAACGTAGAAAAAGATTCAGAAGGGCTGTAGAGGTAGCTCCCCATACACTGCAGATCAGTTCAGTTTACAGCGCCCACATGGGACAGCTCAGAAGCCCAGCTCCTAGAGATCTAACAATGCCTCTGGCCACAGAGAGCACCTGTACATATGTGCACATGCCCACAGGAAGTCACACAGACACACACAGAATTTAAAAAACAAAAAAAATAAATCTTAAAAAAAAAAATAAACCACAATGGAAATTTGGGTTTCACTGTTTTCCCCTACTCTCTGTACTTACCCCATTTGCCTGTTGGATGGTGGGGCCTGTGTGATGACAGAGGTTGGGGAAGGAAGAGTTGGATGAAGCGGATCATAACCTAAGTGGAGGGGCAGGGAGCCAGGACGGACGATGGTGGGTGTAGGGGTGGAGATCACAACAGGTTTGGCAGCAACTTCCTAGGGAGAGGAGACAACAAATCACCAAATGATTTAAGAACAGTGTATAGGGTAATACCCAGTTGGTAATTTTATTGAACGAGCATTAGCTTCAAATAATCATGACCCAACTCCATCACAATCATGCACCCATACCTACCCATTCAGTAGGAACGATTTAAGAACATGTCACAGATGAGATGACAACTGGAAAACCATTTGAAATCTTTGGAGATAGGCTGTACCACACAACACTACAGCACTGTGTGGACTCCTGGGATTGTCCACACTACACACACTCTCATTCTAATGCTCAAGTGTCCTGTGACCTCCAGTTGAGAAGAAAGAAGGTGTGCAGTGGTGAGACAGCCTTCATTAAACAAGGCCGGCAGAAGCTTCAACAGCTGCCAGACTGAATAAAGCGCTTCTCATGTTGACTAGTTGGGATCTTAGGTTGTGGGTGGCCACACAGGCCTCGAAAGTATCTCTAGAACCTCCAGAACTGAGCTGTCCACAGAAAGGGGGCGGAGGGAGGTGGTTAATGATTATGGAGAAGGTAGCTCTGAGAACTTAAGAAGTGGAATTTGACGCCAACAAGATGATGTTCTATCCACAGCAGATGTTACATCAGCCACTGGCAGAGCTGTCAGGACTGGAAGCAGACGGACGTGGGTTTCGGAAATGCTGAGATCTGGTTTTGATCTACATACGTGCTGACTGCTAGAGATTCTTCACTTTGTGGAAAGTCAGAAAGTCTTAAATTTACAGTGTATGTACTACCGCATACATGTATTATACCTCAAAGAAAGCAGTCTTTACAAATAGCCAGGAGTCAGAGAAACACAGAGAAACCTTGTCTCAAAAAAAAAAAAAAAAAAAAAAAACAGCTAGGAATGGTGGACATCTGTATCCCAACACTTGGAAAGCTGAAGCAGGAGGATTACTCTGAGTTAAAGTAAAGAGTGGCTTAAGCTATATTAAGACTGCATAAAAAAAAAAAAGTTAAAAACAAAACAGCAACCAAAAGCCAATACTCTTTTTTTTTTTTTAAGCCAATACTCTTAAAGAAAAAAAAAATCCCTTTATTTATTTCCTTCTGGGAGGATTTTTTTTTTCCTAATAGTTTAATGTCTTGTGCTGGACAGTTTTGTGTCAACTTGACAAAAGTTAGAGTTATCTGAAAGAAGGGAACTTCAATTGAGAGAACGCCTCTATAAGATCAGGCTGTAGGCAAGCCTGTAGGGCATTTTCTTAATCAGTGATTGATGGGGGAGGGTCCAGTTCATTGTGGGTAGTTACACCCTTGGGCTGCTGGTCCTGGGGTCTGTAAGAAAGCAGGCTGAGTCAGCCATGAGGAGCAAGCCAGTTATCAGCACCGTCCATGGCCTCTGTGTCAGCTCCTGCCCTGTGAATTCCTGTCCCGATGTCCTTGATTTTCAACTGTGAGGAGGAATACGAGGCAAATAAAGCCTTTCCTCCCCAGTCTGTTGTGGTTATGGTGCTTCATCATCCGCAGCAACAGTAGCCCTAACTAATTAATAATCATATGTGATTAATAGTAAATATTAATAGCCAATATTTTCTACAACATAAGTTATCATTAATTACATATCATTATTTTGGCAGTTAATTATTCAACCCACTACCATATCAATAAAAGACAGGGAGCCCTGTTAGATGTTTAATATGCCTCTACACTGGGGCCGGGCAGAAAACAAGCCTCTAAGCCATCTTTTACCTCCCAGCTCCACATCCCACTCCAACTGCTCTAAGAATTCCTAGCTGGGCCACTTCCCATTCTAGATCCTATAAGCATTTGTGCATGTCTCTCACGTGGGCTGCTGTCCTTTATCACTGATCCTCTTGTCTAGCCAACAAAGCCTTTGTCCCCTTTGGGGGGTCCTCTGTGATGGCACTTGCTATGCAGCCCAGGCTAGTCTCAAGCTCCTGAGGCTCAAGCAGCCCTCCCACTCAGCTCCTGCACAGCTGGTACTGCAGGTGTGCACCATCACTATTCTGAGATCTTCCAGCAAATATCTCTGCATCTTCTTGAACCTCTGTAGGTGGAACATATAGTATGTCGTTTTGTGTCTTTTTACCACTCCGTGTTTCTGTAATTTATGCATATTGCCATGTATCTCATCCATCTGTCTGTCCATCTACCCACCTACCCATCATTCTCCTCCCCCCCCCCCTTTTTGTGGTACCGAGCGTTGAGCCTTACACAAGACAGGCGGGTGCTCTGACACTAAGCTTCATCCTCAGCCTAGTTCAGCAAATGCATCACATTCACTTGAGAAATATTAATGACTGTTGCTGGGATGGAGCCCAAGGCACTGTTAATACTGACCAAATGCTGTCCCTGAGCTGCCACCAGCCTCTCACAGTTTTATTATTCAGTTTTGACTGACTGATACTTAGAACTTTCTCATTCTCCCTTCTAATCCTGGTATATATGTGACACATATATGTGTGTGTGTGTGGCCATGTGCACACCACAGCACACATATAGAGTGGTCTGAGGACAACCACTGGATCTGTTCCTCCCCTTCTACCTCATTTTGAGACAGGGGCTCTTTTTGCTACTGTGAACACCAAGCTACATAACCTACAAGGGTATTTTCCTACCTTTCTGAACCTGCTGTTTCATAGTAGGAGAAGTATGACTTGGTAATACATTTACCTGAGTTTTCTGGGGTCTCATGCTTGTACAGCAAGAATTTTTACTTTTTTTTTTTTTTTTGTCTTGAGATAGGATTTCCCTGTGTAGCCTTGGGCTGTCCTGGAACTCACTGTGTAGATGAGGCTGGCCTCAAACTCAGAGAGCTCCGCCTGCCGCTGCTTTCCAAGTGCTGGGATTAAAGACGTGTACCACCACTGCCTGGCCAGAATTTTTTTTTTTAATGAATAAAATTTCTATGAACATTCTCACTTATTTCTATTGGTATACATACAAACTAATCTCTCATATTCAGAGTTGGAAGTGAGATTGATGGATGGCTTGATATGTGTAATTTATATACACTGCTTAAGTATTTAAGCAATTCCTTTCAACTAGGCATAAAGATATGCATGCATAGTCCTAGCACTTTGGAGACTAGGGCAGGAGGCTGAGTTTAAGTCCAGCCTGGGAAGGGAGGGAGGGAGAAAGGAAGGAAGGAAGGAAACGGGGGGAAAAAAAAAGAACATTCATTCCTTTGAATCCAATTAACCCTCATACCCTCATTTATGATCAAAGCTAACATATGGGATGACTCCTGAGAGAGAATTTTTACCTTCTCCTTCAGAGGTGGGGAGCAGGAGCTAGAGGCAGGACTTTCAGGGGGCGATGAGTCCACCTGCACTGGCTCTTCCTCCTTGACTTTGATGTCTGGTGTAGACGGTAGAGACATGTCAAGAGGCCCAGCAGCACCCTGTTAGGATAACAAACAGAATTCAGGTTTACGATGCTAGTGAATAGGTGAGGTCATATGCTTCTCAAAGTTCAGCCTTTGGTCAAAGCATTGAACTGCAAGTCCAAAGAAATGTGGATTCATGCTTCATGTGGACACTGGCCAAATCACTACATCTTCTGGAGGTTTCCGTTTCCAAAATGAAGATAACATCAGCTGCAAGCAAGTACTTACAATGTCTAAAAACACATAAAATAAATGCCACTTAAATTCACACAAATATTACATTTATAACTTTTTCCAGCAAAGTAAAGCACTCCTGAATCAAGTGCCTGTTGATCCCAACCAGCTTTTCTGCTCACTGGAGAGCTGTGAACACTTTCTCTGCCAACCAGAACGCTTGCTTACACAGTCAGCTAAAGCAGCAGAAGCCAGACTAGAGGTTAAAGTGCTACAAACAAGACAGAAAAGATCCTTTCTAGGGAACTCCCAATGATGGGTTAAGGAAGTCTGTTTAGGGCAGGAGGCTAGAAACCTCAGGCACAGGGTTTGGGGATAACAAAGAAAGGAAGGGTTCATGAGTGAAGGAAATCACACCTTGGTCTTAGGGCAGTATTGGAGAAAGCGGAAGTGCCTGACTGACTGGAGCTGTAGGTGCTCTCTGCAGAGAACAGCCAAGCACATGAGAGAACAAGCTGCATATGAGAGGAGGCTCTTGCAGGCTCTTCTCTTCCTACGGCCTCCTCGGCTTCTTGGTGAAAGGGGAGTTTGTTCCTATCGCTTCCTTTGCTTCCCTCCCTAACCCTAGACACGGTCTCAACTATGTAGCTTAGGCTGGCCTTGAACTCATCGTCTTTTTGCCTTCATGTCCCAAGTGCTGAGATGGCAGATGCTCACCATCATTTGCTATCTTAACCTCTGGAAGCTGGAGCAGCAAGCTAATTCAGTGTACCATACTAAAGAGGTAGCAATGATTCCCGCTCCATCTCAGGAGGGTAAGAAGCACCAAAGGAGTTTATTTCTGCTTCACTTTTTCTACACTGCTAAAACGTCAGAGCCAACCTATCTCGTTCTGAGACCTCTGAAGATAGCACACTGATGGGAAGGGAAGCCTCTAAGAAAAACAAGCGCCCTTTACAACCCCCTAGGGCTATCTCCTGCAAAAGCTGTGCTTCAGGAAAGTTTCAGGCTCACTAAATACCCGGACATAATACTCCACTCTATCTGTGCTTCTCATCAAGGGGGAGGTAAGGACCACCACTGGACAGACAGAACACACCAAAGGATACACACTAAGGAGAGGCCTGGCCAATCATGAACTGGCTCCCCAAAGTGTCAAGTCAGCTAAAAATGGCAGCAGGAAAGATAAGGCCGTAAAAGGCAGGAAACAACAACAAAAAAATTTATATCTTATTAATGTGTGTACATGTGTGTGATCAAGTGTGCACAATGGTATGCACAGAAAGAATGAAGGACAACTTTTTTTGTTTTGTTTTTAGAGACTGGGTTTCTCTGTGTAGCCCTAGCTGTTTTCTGTAGATCAGGATGGCTTGAACTCACAGTGACCGGCCTGCTTCTGCTTCACCACACCTGGCTAGAGGACAACTTCTGAATGTCTGTTTTCACCTTTGTTTCTTACTTAATTTTTTTTGTATGTATGGATGTTTCTGCCTACTGCAAGTTTGTGTGTCACTAGTGTGCCCGGTGCCCAAGGAGGCCAGAGGAAGGTGTTGGATCCCCTGGAACTGGAGTTACAGTTGGGTGTGAGATACCAGCTAGGGCTGGGAATCCAATCCAGGGCCTCTGGAAGAGCAGCAGACGTTGTTTCCTGCTAAGCCATCTCTCCGGCTCACTTCCACTGGTTGGGTCCCGAGATCAAACTCAGATCATCAGTTTGGTGGGGAGTGTCTCTCTGCCTTGACTGCCCAGGAAGCTATTTCTCTTGACGCTGTCTATAGAATTTCATATGCCAGGCATGGTGCATCAGTGTAATCCCAGCATGTAGAAGGCTGACATACAAAGGAACTTGAGGACAGCTTAGGCTACAAACAGTTCCAGGCCATCCTGGGTTGCACAGCAAGAACCTCTCTCAAAACAGCAATAACAAAAAGAGGCTGAGGGTCAATGAGATGGCTTAGCAGGTAAAAGGCATAAGCTTGATGAGCCACGGTTAAGTCCCTGAATCCATGACAGAAGGAGAGAACTTAGCTGTCCTTACCTCTAGACATAGGCCCTGGCATGTACATATGCATGCACCGAACACCTGTACACACACACACACACACACACATACACACACACACACACAAATAAAAAAAAAAACAAAATAAATACAATTTGGGAAAAAGATTAAGGCAAGAGGATTATCTCAAGTCTGAAACTAGCCTAAGATACACAGCAAATTCCAGGCTAATCAGACTATGTGAGAAAACTTATTCCACAAACAAACAAAAGCCTGAAAATAGAAATGCAAACACATGCTACTGAGTTGTCCTAATTTCAAAAGGGAGTTGGGGCTGAGAAGACAGCTCAGGAGTAAAGGGCTTTCTGTACAAGCCCAAGGAACTGGTTTTGAATCTCTTCTGTGGACACACAGATGAACACACATATACACACAAACACACCCATGCACACACGCCCACAGACCCTCCCCAACCCAAAACAAAATATGTAGGAGTACTTGAGAAAGACATCCCAACATCAACAGTGACACTTTACCTTCTACCTTCACAATTTAAGTTGAATGGCAACATCAGTTATAAATACCCTTATTTACTTGCTCTTGTGAAAACTTTTCTTCATGTGTTGAATCCTCAGTTATACCAAGCAAATGTGAGATGCATATGTTAATACATACATCCTGGTATAAAGATATTGGAATCTTCTTTTGAGGTATGATGCTAAAAATTTTTTTAGCTAAAATAAATGTTTCTTTCATGCCCTCAGTGGTTCTCAACCTGTGGGCTGGGACTCCTCTGGGAGGGTGGAACAACTCTTTCACAGGAGTAGCATATCAGATATTTGTATTACGATTCATAACAGCAAAAAAGTTACAGTTATGAAGTAGCAATGAATATAGTTCTGGGGCTCACCACAGCATGAGGAACTGTTAAAGGTCAGAGGATTAGGAAGGTTGGGAATCACTGCCCTAGGTATTATAAAGTAGCACTAGGAAGCTACCTGAATGTAAAACCACACACACACTGAAACAAAAAAAGAGAGGAAATTCAACCATCTGTTGGCTGGATAACTGAATAAAAATAACCCAAAGGAGGCTTTAGTTCCAGCACTCAGGAGGCAGATGCAGGCAGATGTCTACAAATCTGAGGACAGACAGCACTACATAGCAGTGAAACTCCTCAAAAAATTTAAACGAACAAACAACTGCCCAATTAGTTTACAGGCAGTGGGCTTGTCCCTCTGTTTTCTTATGGGGTTAGCCCTGCATGTGTTAGCACTCTGCCCCTGGGCTAGTATCTTTAGCACCCTCCTCTCAGAAGTACATTTGGCAAAGAAAAAAATTTTATGGGCTGGAGAGATGGCTTAATGTTAAGAGTACTGTCTGTTCTTCCAGAGGTCCTGAGTTCTATTCCCAGCAACCACATGGTGGCTCACAATCATCTATACTGTGATCTGATGCCCTCTTTTGGCATGCAGATGTACATGCAGATAGAGCACTCATACACACAAAAAATAATAATAATTTTTACCTAATAACATTCATACTTTTGCTTGGTTGTTTGAGTCAGTGTCTTACTCTGTACCTCTAGCTAACCCGGAATTTACTATTAAGCTGGTCTGACCTTCAACTGACTGTAATCCTCTGCCTCAACTTCCCAACTCATATTCTTCAAAATTTGTATTATTATTTACGCGTACAACATGTGTATATTAGCGCTACAGGAAGCTAGAAGTGACCATCTGATTCCCTGGTGTGGTTGTGAGCAGCCAGCATGGGTGTTGGGACCTGAAGTTGGGTCCTCTATAAGAGCAATATGCACTTTAACCACTGAGCCATCTCTCTAGCTCCCAAGTCATATTCTTTTAATATCTTCTACATATTCACAAGGAAACAAACAGATTCCTGGGGAACAGCCAGAAAAGCACCTGAGGATGTGCATTAAGACCTCAGGACCTATATGAAAGTCAGGCCATCTTTGTCTGCAGTGCTCAGGTGGGATCAGAGATCCACAGGTCCCAAAGTTCACTAGCACAACAGGTCCCAAAGTTCACTAGCACAAGCCTAACTGAATGAATGTGCTCCAGATTTGGTAAGAGATCCTGCTTCAAAATATACAATGGACAGAGACAAGGAAGACACACAGTATAAATCCCTGGTCTCCATACACAGTACAGACACAGACACATACATACCACACACAGAGAGACATTAACTAATTGATTAAAATGTATTGTTTAATACCTCACTGGAGAGTAGGAAGAGGTAAGTTCTGCTGGCACATCAGCTAGACCTCTACCTGACACGAGGTGAGACATGGTGGCACATCCCCGGCCTCGGGCTGATTAAGCAGGGGATCACGAAGGTCTTGAGGTCAGCTGGGCTACAGAGTGACACAGAGGCTGTCCCTAGTCACTCACTCACGCCCCTGAAAGACCTGGCTGAGTGACCAGGATTACCCAGTGTCGTCAGACTGTACGGCCCTACTCCCATAAATAATCACGAAAACTATTTCCAGGCACAATGAAAACAGCCTACATCTTTTTCAGTCATACTTGCCTTCTTTTCATCTTCATCTGAAGCTTTCTTAAATTCATGTTCAAAGGAGCTAGCTAGTTCATTGAAGAGCCCAACCTCCTCACAGTTCTTCAGGAATCTAGTTGGAGTAGGCGTTTGATCTGTGAACATAAAAAGGAAAGGAAAATGTGTTTTAGTTCTAATATAAGATTGAGAGTCACGGGGATTGTATTTCTATTCTCTTGGTGATATAGAGTGTGTGTCTGGGCAAAGGGCTTTTTTGGAGTTTCAGTGGATAGACGGTGGTGATAGGCTACCAGGGAAAGCTTGGGTTGTACTGTCTGTAGGGCAGCAGCGGGGAGACAGGACAATGTTTTGCGTGACTAGACACATCTCCACTGTCTCTCAGTGCTGGATTTACACCTTTCACTGCAATAAAAACACAAACTATTCATGAAAGCAAAATAGTCTCAAAAGCTCTAGATCTGTAAATTACAGCAGGGCTTCCCTTCTAAGTGCACGCCCTGCTGGGGCTACAGTGTATAGACAGAGACAGACAGTGTCAAACCTGACAGAGAACAAGCTGAGCATCAGACTGCTGAGTCTGCTCTCTAACACTCCCTAATAAGGAATGGTGGCTCTGTGTCACTGAGCCTCAGGTCTGTTCCTTTCTGAAGCCACTGTAGGCAAAACTAGGGGCTGGGGAAGAAGACAGCAATGTCACGAGTCAGAAAAGGAAACTACAAACAATAGGGCTTATTCTTAGAAACATTGGCCCAGAGCAGATTCCGGAAACCAGGCTACTTGGTTTAGATTTACTGGTCAAAGTATCCCCACAGGGGCTGAGCAAAACTTTTCTCCACACACTGCCTTTGCTCTTTTTCTTTCTTTGGAGAAAAGCCCAGGTTACCCTGGGATTTACAGTCTTCTTGCCGCTCCCTCCACGTGCCGGGATTACAGCAATGCTCTGCACAGACTCCACTCTGAGGGAGGTGTATGCGGGCTTCCCAAGTGACCCGCACTGAATTTCAGATCTTAGCTTCTCTCTCTCCCCTGCTTTTCTAAAGCTGAACCTTGATCCCGGGGCCCAATTCTGTTTTCTTTGCTATGCCTATCACCTCAAGGATTCACCTCCTACCCCAAACAACACACATAGAATAATGTTTCAATTATATTTTTAAGAAAAGACCTAGGGGTTAAAATTATTCCTTTTAGCATGATTAACTGAGATTTTCCATGGAAACTTTTTTTTTTAACTTACACAAAAGCTCTTCTGAGTCAGCATGTTTAGAAAAGTCACCACCACCTCCTAAAATCATTTTAAAAGGTTCTCTGGAAGCTTTGGTTGGCTAAAGACAAAGCCACTTTCCACCCTGGAGTGAGAAGAGAGGGAACCATCGTCTGTGAGGACACACACATAAATACAACTAAAGGTGAAGTGATGGCAGGAGAAGACCTTCCAGACTGATGCTCTGACCCACGCACACTTCTCTACCTGCTGCCTGTGCTCACACTTGGCTCAGGCTTGAAACTTCTCTTCTTCCAGGTGGTCTCTAGCCTTCAACTGCTTCTGGTTCCTGAACAATCTGAAAATATCTAAACAGGCCTGGTTTGTTCTCATGAATCCTAAGTGTTTACTGAACACTTCTGTATGCTCTGGTGTTACACCCAGAAACTTGGAGAAGAGATAAGGGTACAGGCCAAATATAAGGCATAGGCTTTTCCATAGAGAATTTTTTTGTTTTGTTTTTTTGGGTTTTGTTTTGAAGACTTATTTATTTATTATGTATAAACTATTCTGCTTGCACGTGTGCCACCAGAAGAGGGCATCTCACTATAGATGGTTGTGAGCCACCATGCGGTTGCTGGGAATTGAACTCAGGACCTCTGGAAGAACAGCCAGTGCTCTTAACCTCTGAGCCATCTCTTCAGGCCCTCTATAGAAAATTAAGAGAATGTTTTTTAGTTAAGGAAATAAAAGTAATATATGTAGACAGCACCACACTGTGCAAAAATTAAGTGCTACCTGAGACGTAGAATAAAATTATTTTAAAAACAAACACATAACTGCTAGGACTATGAGGGAAGACTTCACGCAGGACTTGAGCCTCAGTGTAGAGAAGAGAAGCTTCAAGATCTGGCAAGAACAATGGTGGGGAAGGTACAGTGGGAACGCAGCAGGAAGAAGGGGAGCGCTGTGGCTTGTGTGCAGTCAATGCTGCGCCCCTAGGCCTTGGTGGGATGGGACCTGTAAGAGCTGGAATCCAACGGGAAGTTGTAGGTCACTAGAAGCGTTGCCTTGAAGGGAACTGTGGACCTTGGGGAACTCTTTGTCCTTCCACATGTTCCACTGTAACGTACTTGCTGTGGTGTAGCTGAGATGGTCTTGAACTGCAGCTTTTCTTGCCTCTACTTCCCAAATGCTAAGATTATAGGCAGGTACCATCACACCCTGCTCAACCTTTTTCTGATTACAAGTTGATTTTTCTGAAGTATTTGTTCAGTGATAGGATGCTGGTTGGTTCATGGAAGGGCTAGAACTGAAAGAACTGGGAACAATCAGTGGAGAACAGACAGGAGGAGATGCTTCAGGACACATGCCCATCACTGACATGAAGATCTGAACTAGAGCAGGGGCTGGGGCACACTCAGCGTATCTTAGGAGACGGCCCCACTGGCCCCACTGGCATTAGTCCGAGCATTCCAAAACTGAATGAAAAGTAAAGAACATTTCTTTGCCAAGCACAGTGGTGCACACTTCTAATCCCAGCTACTCCTAGGAAGTAAATGAAAAACAACCTCAAATTCAACGTGAACCTGAGCTAGTGAGATCCAGTCTCAAAAGGGGCAGATGGCTAGCTGACTCAGAAGTCTACCATGTTGCTCTTCAAGAAGACCCCAGTTTAGCTCCCAACACCCACAGGAGGCAGCTCATACCAGTAACTCCAGTTTCAGCAGATCTGACTCCCTCTCTGGCCTCCATAGGCATCTCATTCACATGCACTCCCCCTCTCATAATATAAATATAGCAGGGCATGGTGGTGCATGTCTTTAGTTCTAGCGCTCAGGAGGCAGAGGCAGGTGGATTCCTATGAGTTCCAGGCCAGCCTGGTCTACATATAGAGTCCCAGGCCTGCCAGAGCTATACAGGGAGACCCCGTCTTTAAAAAAAAAAAAAAATCACTGATACTGTCCCTGCTCATACCCTTTTTCAGAGATTACAAATCACAAATCTATAAGCTCTAGGAAAGCCCACACAGTAGAAGAGTAGATATTCAATATGCACTGAATTAATAAGGAGTAAGAGATGTAAAAGGACAAGTCTTTTTCAAGGTTCCTTTTACATGTCTAAGGTAACATGTTTGTAAGTAGTAAGTAATGAAAGTTATAAATTAACTAGTTTATTAATTGATGTAATGACCATCAACTAAATACACTATTGATTAAATATTGAGCTAAGTCTGCTTGGCAAAGGTTAAATTGGAAGCTCTTACACCATCAAAGGATCAAAGGAAAAAAGTTCATTCTGATTTGCCTGTCTGTCTAGCTGCGAACTCTACAGAAGGATTGCAGGGCTTGGAATTAAGTGCTAAGAATGTACCCTGAGTACAGCACAGACAGTATCTGCAACTGCTAAGAGGCTCCAGGTCACACAGCTGGTTTAGGAAAGTCCCAGTGACTAAATGTCTTATTCGTTTTTTGGAAACGGGCCCTCAACGGTGTCTGGGTTCACAAGGGAAGTTGGTTTCTGAACTGATAATCTGCCTGCTGGAGGAAAATGAAGCCCAGTGGAAGAGAAGCAGCCAGGCCCAAGACAGCTTTTCTGACTTTTGTTCACCTCCTCCACAATAGTGTCTTGTGTGTAGCTCTTCCAAAATCTTAATAAACAGAAGGCAAGGGGAGATTAGACTGACAGACCCTCACAAGTGTGCTACTGAGAAGAGAATGGAGGTGCAATAGGAATGCGGAGCTGCTGGCGTTCCTTCTTGGCTAAATGCAGATCACAAAAGGGGCCCTGAAGAAGGAGAAGGGCAGTGCAGCTCCCAGGACATCTGGGCCCTGATTGATCTTAACTGTTTGGTGAGAGTGAAGCATGTGACTTTGGGGGCAGCAAATACCTGCGATGATGACTGAGTCCGTTCGAGCGGGGCCAAATTTCAGTGTCATCTCATGCTTGTGTTTATGAACTGCCAGGTGGTCCTCATTTGTAAATCTCTGAAATGAAACAGAAATGGAGATGTGAAAAAGGAAGGGGCGAACCTCCTCCGTTCGGTGCTCTTTTAAAATGGCCTACCAAACAGAAACATGTTACAGTGGTGTTGCTCCCTGGAAAGAGGGAATGGGAAAAGAATAGAAAGAGGAAAAATGATGGGAAGGATAGAAGAGATGAAAAATCACCGCCCTGAAGGTAGGGAAACAAGGAGAGAGATCACATCACCAGGTGCAAACGGGAGTAGACAGATTGCTGCTGAGGTAGGATCTAGGCATGAAAAGAACATTAAGGTTAACTTGTAGTGAACAAGGGTAAACAATGTTTAATAACAATAAGGAGAGAAGGGAAAGGCTGGCACTCGGTGGTCATCACAAAACCAGGAAATTTCCGAGCGAAGCTCTCTGCAGTGGGGCTGAGAACTGGAGTATTTTACGAGAGGACTAACAGGGAGATAAATTATGCAGGATTAGGAGACCCATTTAGTTTCCTGGCCCCCGCAGTGCAGCAGCAGGTGCCTTTGCGGCTATTTGGCTCACAGTTTTAATGAGCCAGGATGGAAATATAGATGACAGAGGCCCAGTGGCCAGCAGTAACGGCCCACTCTAGCCCCATTGGCCAAATGCTGTCTCCCTTCATCAGGCAGCCTGCCTGGGCTCCAGCAGCCATAAAGGAGCCAGTGCAATGCTAGCTATGTAATGACAAAATAAAAGCGCAGGCAGAAAAGAAAAAAAAATTAAGGGCAGAGAGAAGCCTGTAGGCAGGATGACAGAAAAAGAGATATTACATAGAGGCTTAAGTGAAAGAACAATGAAGAGGTAAGGCAAGGTCTACCCTAGTTTAGGAGTAAGGCAAGGTTACTGGGCAATAATGTATGCTGCTACTCTTTTAAAAGAGGAGGCGAAAGCAACAGACCAAAAGCAGGAATCCCAAGCTCCTTTCAGGCCACTGGCCCTGTCCTTAGAACATCCCCTGCCACAGAAAAGGCCTGGATGCCACAGAAAGGCTCTGAAACATGTTCTGGTTGTCTTGTTAAGTGACTGCTTAGTTTATTGTTTTTACTTTGTTCATTAGATACATAATATGTATCTAAAAATACTTCTTTAAAATACTTCCCACCAAACCCCACAGCTGTAGCTCCTTTTCCACAGCCCTTTACCAAACAAATACACAGGAGCTGATTCCATCCTAGCGCCCTTACAGTCAGGCAACAGCAACAAACCAGTCTTGTCTCCCAGATTTTATCCAAATTTTAAAACTTTTTAAATTGTATTTTATGTGTCTGGGTGTTATGTTTACATGTAGGTCTGTGTATCATGTACATGCCATGTACAAGAGGGCACAGAGTATTGGATCCTCTGGAAGTGTAGTTGTGAGCTGCCATGGGAGTGCTGGGAATTGAACTCAGGTCCTCTGGAAGAACAGCCAGTGTTCTTAACCTCTGAGCCTACCTCTTCACCCAATTCATGACTGAGGCCAGCATTAACAACTAAGATCCTTCCAAGTAAAGCATATAGGCCTGAAGAACATGGTTCGAGTAAGAGAGATCTAGGACAAAACAGACACAGAAAGTTCCCTAAAGAAACTCTGTGCAGCAGCTTTTTCAATTGCAGATCTGCCCCTAACGGATGGGGCAGGAGAGAAATAGTCTGTTTACTGGGTTACCTAAGTCACTATAAGGATCCCGGTCTGGCCTGTATTTGAAAAAGGAAATCAACTGAACCTAGTTGGCAATGGAGAAAACAACTTTCTTTTATGGTGGATATGAAGAAGACTAGATTAAACAGGCTTGTAGATACTAGTAATGCTATAGTATAGTAATCATTTTAAAAAGCATTTTCATAAGCTGGATATGGTAGCAAACACCTCTGACCACAGCACTCAGGTGGCAATAGAGCACACATATCTCTGTGAGCTGAAAGCTAGGCTGGCTTACATGTCAGTTCCAGGCTAGCCAGGGACACACAGTGAGGCCCTGTCTTAAAAAAAAAAAAAAAAAAAAAAAAAAAAAGTATGTTTAGGGGCACTTAAAATTTTATGGCAGCTTCTTGAAAAAAAAATTGCACAGTGTTTTAGAACCAGGATAAGTAACTTTTAACCAAGAAGGCCTCTTCCATTATTAGAAACCTTAGTTTGCTCAAAAATGGGCTGAGAAGTCAGGTATGGTTACATAACGCTTTGGTTCCAGCCCTAGGATCTGAGGCAGGCAGATCTTTGTGAGTTGGAGGCTAGCCTGATCTACATGGCAAATTAGTCCTAGGCTACTAGGGCTATCTAGAGAAATCCTCCTTCCCACTACTCAAAAAAAAGTTGAGAGAAAGATTTTAAATTTCTATCAGATTTCTCTTTGGGTTAAGGTTTTTCATTTCTCTCTCTCTCACTCAGTCCTGCTTTCTCTATCCCTTGTGTGCATATGTGCCTGTGCCTGTGTGCCTGTGCCTGTGTGCCCGTGTTAGGCTGGAGATGAAACTTGGAAAGTTTCATAAGCTAGGAAAAGTACTTTAAAGTGATGCGCAGCCCTCTATGTGCTTTATTCTATGGATTTTAAAACAGTACTCCGAGCCCAGTGTGGTGTTTGCCTTTAGTACCAGCACTTCAGAGGCTCGGGCAGATGGATCGCTATGAGTTCAGGGCCAGCCAGGTGAGACACCATGTTGAAAAGAGCAAAATCGGACAAAGCATTCTCTGTTTATTGTTTGGATAGGAAGTGTCCCCCCTGCAGGCTCATGCATGCATTACAGGGAGAGGCGCTGACTTAAACAAGAGAATTAATATACTGATGGGTGCGTAACTTGACAGCATTTCTGGGAGGTGAGGAGACTTTCAGCAGTAAGGCCTTGCTGGAGAAAGGAGGCACGTCACTGGGTCTGTCTCCCAGCTACAGCGGAGGGGAGCAGTGCTGCCTTTACTACAGCCCCAATGTGATGGGATCAGCTGACCAAGCACTGAGACTGCAAGCCAGTTCTCCTTAACACACACATACTGAGAGAGGTTTGTGACCTTCACCAACCTACTCAAAGAGTTAGGAAAAAAAAAAAAAAAGCAAAACCCTGTAACAAAACAGAGTACCCATCATGAAGAGGAATCCCTGGGGCTAATTTTAAGCTGGGAACTAGCCTGGTCTTGACTCATCACTTGCTGGTGCTGTTTCTGACATGGTTCTTGTCAACTGAGGTAAGAGGAGTAGCTTTGATGGAAGCTTCTTCAAAGGGAGTGTCAACCTGGCTATTTTGTTTATTTTGAGACAGGTTCTCACAGTGTGCTTCTAGTTGGCCTGAATTTGCTCTGTAGACCAGGCTGGTGTCTCTCTCACAGAGATCTGCCTGCCTCTGCCTCCTGAGTGCTGGGAAGAAGGGTGCACAGTAACGCCTGGCTTCTGGCTGTGGTGTTTGCTTGCTTACTATTTGTTTTAGACAGGGTCTCTCTACAAAGCCCTGGCTGTCCTGGAACTCATGTAGGCCAGGCTGGCCTCAAACTCAGAGATCCAGCTGCCCCTGTCTTCCCAGTGTTGAAATTAAAGGTAGTGAGCAGAGAACAGATCTGTGAAGCTAGCCTGGTCTACTTACCGAGTTCCAGGCCAGGCAGAGCTGCACAGTGAGACCCTGTCTCCATCATCATCACCATCATCCTTTTTTCTTCCTCATTTCTAGTTAATTAATTTTTATGCATATAGCTGTTTTGCCTGCTTATACATCTGTGTATCATATGCATGGGTGATGCCTGCAGAGGTCAGAAAATGGCATTGTGTGCTTTAGGACTGAAATCACAGATGGAGCTGGATCTGAACCTCACAAGAGCAGCCCATGCTCTAAGCCACTGCGCCTTCTCGCCCAGCCTCCTTCCTTTCATTTCCTACAAGTAATATTTCAGGCTAGAGGACACAGCTTAGTGGTAGAGCGTCTACCTAGCATGCACGAGACCCTGCATTTTCTCCACCACTGAAAAAACATCTAGATCAGTCCGGCAACTAAAGCCCCAGCCCCAGGGACTCAGCTCTCAACTTCATGCTTAGGAAACCATTTTTCTGAAAGAAATTTCTCAAGTAGTAAATATAATTAACAAACTGTAATAAATCGGGGCTTAATAAACTGATGATTATTCTACCAAATTTAAAATGAGTTAAGGGACTTTCCAAAAGATTTTCTTTTAAAATTATTTAAACATCTATTCCCTACTCCTACTGTCAATATTCGTAGTAGTTTTCCTTTGATTCTTTGATTAAGATTTCAATAGAGAGCACTCAGGGAATAATCTGACTGCAGGATAATTATTTTCAATAAATGTACACAAACTATCTCCTAAGCAGAAAGCCAATATTATTCAAAATGGGACTGCATTTGAAGAATGAGTCATGCTAGGTTAGGAAGGCAATTTATTGTTTTAGTATATCTGAATGAAAGCTTAGACGAGTCTTAACTGCTCCAGTAAATGAATGAGAATAGTTTCCTGGTTAAAAAGTGGGTGGGGCATTATATGCTAATTTACACCCATCCAGAGACCAAGATCTTTTAGATCTGACTTGTACTACAAAATGTTGTACATAGCTACAGAGCACTTGCACTGTGACTTAATTTTTTTTTTTTAAATGACAAGGTCTCACTGTGTAACCCAGGCTAGCTTAAATTTCCAAGCCCTTTGCCTCATCAGCATCTTGTATGCTGGGAGCACAGGTATATGCTAGCACACCTGGATCTGCAAGAGGCTAATCTGATTCAGATGTACTTAGTACACAGCACCACAGAAGCATTCAACAGCCCAGGATTTTTTTTATAGTGATTACATGTTTACGGCAGGGGGTTGTAGGTGACCCTACATAGATGCTGGGTCCTCTGCAAGAGCAGAACTCTCACAATGAACTACCTCTACAGCTCCCTAACTACATGCTGAAATGATACTCTTTTAACATTTTTAAAGATCTATTTATTTGTTTTTTATGCAGCATTCTGCCTGCACATATGCCTGCACACCAGCAGAAGGCACCAGATCTCACTAAAGATGGCTGTGAGCCAACATGCAGGTGCTGGGAATTGAACTCAGGACCTCTGAAAGAGCAGCCAGTGCTCTTAACCTCTGAGCCATCTCTCCAGGACCCTCTGTTAATTTTCCTTTATTTTGTGTATAAAGGCATTTAACCTGCATTTATGTGTATCTATGCATCATGTGCAAACAGTGCTCTTAGAAGCCAGAAGATGCCATTGGATCCTCTACAATGGGAGTTACACATGCTTATAACCGGGTGTGAGCCACCATGTAGATGGTGGGAACCGAATCCAGGTGCCCTAGAAGAACAGCCAGCGCTCTTAACTACTGAGCCATCTCTTCCAGCCCCTGAAATGATACTCTTTTGTATATAATGAGTTAAAAATTACGTTAAAATTAATTTTACTTGTTTATTTTACTTTTAACATTGCCATTAGGACACTTAAAATTACATGTATGAGTCATTTTTGTGGGTTTTTTGTTGTTGTTGTTTTAAATTTTTGGAGACAGGGTTTTCTCTGTGTAACCCTGGCTGTCCTGGAACTCACTATGTAGACCATGGCCTTGAATTTAGAGATCCACCTGCCTCTGCCTCTCAAGTGCTGGGATTAAAGGTATGTGCCACCACTACCATCTGGCTTCAAAAAAACCACATTTCATAGGTGTAGTGTGTACACCTGTGTGTGGGCATGTGCACGTGAGTGAAGGTGCAGGAAGAGGCAGAAGCTTTGGATCGTCCCGAAAGCTGGAGTGAGCCGTGGCTGTAAGCCGGCTGAAGTGGCCCTGGAAACGGAGCTAGGGACCTCTCCAAGAGCAGCACATGTTCTTCACTGTGGAGCCATCATCAGTTCGTTGTGTTTTCTAGGGCAGTTCTGATTTAGATAAACTGCACAAAGACACCATGGCAAGATGGCACACTCCTGTGGTCCCAGCGAGCAGGGAGGCTGCAGTAGGAGCACCGTGTGAGGCCGGGGTTTGACGCTGCCCTAGACCTTGGGTTCAGTCTCCAGCACTGCAGAACAAACCAACTGTCCACGCATGTTTTCATCACATGCCAAATCTCCACGCTTTCCTTTTAAACCCTCTTTCTGTAAATGCAACTGGTATGTGACACTGCTTCTTTACCAGCAGCAACTACCTACAATTCCCTAGAAAAAAAGTTTAGTCATTTTTGGAGACATTTTTTGTTTGTGGGATGCAACTAGCTCTAGATGGTAGAGACCTGGGATGTTGATAAATATTGTATACTTGTGGACAGTGGATAAAATAACTATCTAGTTTCAAATGTCTTTTGTGTCTCTGTTAAGAAATTCTAGTGCTGAAGAGCTGTCTCAGTGGTTAAGAGCACTTGTTCTTGCAAAGGACCTGGGTTTGATTCCCAGTACCCACATGGAAGCTCACCACCTCCGCAGGCATCAGGCATGCATGCATTACACAGACATACACGAGGCAAAACACTCAGAGACACAAAAAATAAAATAAACTAAAAAAGAAATTCTTCTACAGAATAATAAAGAGAGGAAGAAGAAAACAAAGCTATTTTCTATTTTGTCTTACCAAGCTGCCAACATATGTTTTTGGACATGAAACTTAGAAGGAAAAAACTACATGCAAATACCTCCCAAACTAATTTTGTAATCTGCAAACACTTAGGGTAGGGAACTGGGAAGATGGAGACAGAATTAGGAAATTAGAAAACAGATTGAGAGCCTGGGGTGATGGCGCACGCCAGTGATCCCAGCGCTTGGGCAGGCAGTGGCAGGCGGATCACTGTGAGTTCAAGGTCAGCCTGGTCTACAAAGGGAGTCCAAGACAGCCAAGGCTATACAGAGAAACCCCGTCTGGGGGGTGGGGGGGAAACACGAACAAAAATCATTTGAACAGTGATCAGGAAGACAGATTAAATGGGACTCTCAGTCATGACCCTGTTAGCAACACAGAAGTTAGCCAAAACAATTTTGGGGTTTATTGATTTTTTTTCTCCTCTCTAATGGAAAGAAAAAACCGCAAAAGGAAAGTTTCTGGGTGTTTTGTTTTGTTTTTCTGTTAGCTTAAGAGATACTGAGGAGGAAGCTCAGAGGGTCAGTGTTTAAAGCCAGTTGCCGCTCTTGCAGAGAGGACCTAGGTTCAGTCCCTAGTACCCACACGTCGGGTCACAGCTGTCTGTAACTCCACTGCTCACCCCTGCATGCACAAACTGCACATACATAAACATCATCCAAACATTCATGCATATAAAATATGCAAATCTTAATTTTTAAAAAGACTACCATTAAAAAGCTGGCACAAAATGCAAGCTAAGACACTACCATGGGACAATCTTAAACCTGGCAGTGTGTGTGACACACAATGGAAATTCAATTCTTCCTTTTTCCCCCCTTCTTTCTCTTTTCTTTTTTTGAAACAAGGACTTCGTAGCTCAGGCTGATTTTGAACCCCTAAACTTTTTGCTGTAGCCTTCAAAATCCTAGAACTGTGCGTCATCACACCTGGTTGTTTCTTTCTCTTTCATTCACAGACCTCCCCCCTACCCCCCCCCCCCAACCCCATTCCCTTTTTTGAGACAGTGTTTCATTCTTTAGATCAGGCTGGCCTTGAACTACATAGCCAAGGCTGACCTTGAGCTAGCAGCAATCTTTCCACCTCAGCTTCCAAAGTGCTGTGGGACTACAAGCTTCACCACCTTACAGCTTTGGTTGCTCTTTGTCTGTTTAGTTTGAGGCAGGATCTTTCTACATAGCCCTGGCTGTCCTGGAACTTGTTCTGTAGACCAGGATGGCCTTGAACCTGTAGAGATCTGACTGCCTCCCACCAGTTCTGACGTTGTTCTGTTCTACCCCCGGCTCCCACCCCTAGGCAGGGTTTCTCTGTGTTGTGTAGCACTGGCTGTCCTGGAACTGGCTCTGTAGACCAGGACTGCCTCAGAACTCAAAGATATCCAACTGCCTCTGCCTCCCCTGGGATTAAAGGAGTGCCACGCCACTGGCTTATTCGTTTCTTAAAAAAAAAAAAAAAAAAAAGATTTTTTTTTTTTTTACTGTGTGTGTACATACATGAGCACATCTTTAGAAAAGAGCAGTAGATTTTTCTTTTCTCTTTTTCTTTTTTTCCTCCCAAGACAGGGTTTCTCTTTTTGTGTAGCCTTGTCTGTCCTGGAATGGAACTCTGTAGACCAGGCTGGCCTCAAACTCAGAGATCCACTTGTCTCTGCCTCCCCAGTGCTGGGATTAAAGGCGTGCGCCACCGAGGTCAGGCTGAGTTTATGGTTTTTGTTGTCTTATTTGTAGTCCTGGCTGGAACTTGCCACGCAGACGAGAACAGCTTTGAGTTTGCAATGGTTCTCCTGCTTTTGCCCTCTGACCGCTAGGATTACAAGAGTGCATCAATCAGCATGCCTGCCCTGACTTTAGTTTCTTTTAAACTTAGGCATAACATACTGAAAATGCACAAGCCTTTTGTGTTGGGAGCAAAAGAACATGTATTGTTGACATGAGTACAACATGTTAAGGACCCCAGGGACTCAGATTGATGGGAATGCCAAAGCTTTCCTTCCCCTGGTCGGAGGACAAATGTTGACACTCCGTTCAGAAAGTATCAACCATAGCTTTCTCCTGGCAGACCACAACCTGAGATGCTCTTTCAGAGACTGTGGCGATTAGCTAAACAACTGCCACCTCCCGAGTGCTGAGTCTCCAGGCTGCTGCGTCTCCACCAGAGCCCACAGCCCAGCTCTTCTGTACCCACGCCTGCTGTTCTTTCATTCCTCTTGCGTCAGTTGGTCAACTCCACAGTTGTGAGGGTTATGACTGTGTTAAGGCTCCTGTTTATTATTACTGTGAGGGACCTGTGCACCAGCATGTGCGTGCAGGTCAACATAGGAATCGGTTCTCTCCCTTCACCAGTCCTTGGAACTGAATTCAGGTGCCAGGCTTTCACAGTAAGAACCATTAACCACGGAGCCATCACTCAGGTCTGAAAAGGTGGACATTTTAAGGGTTGTCTCAATGAAGTAAGTAAACACCACCAAGATCAAAATATAAAAAACTCCCTTGTGCTCTTCTTTCCTTCTTTCTTTCTTTATTTTGAGACAGGGTTTCACGATGTAACTCTGGTTGACAACTCTGGTTGTAAACTCTGGTTGAACTCTCTCTATAGACTAGGTGGGCCTTAAACTCACAGAAACCCCCTGCCTCTGCCTTCCCAGTAATGGGATTAAAGGCATGTACCATTGTGCCTGGCTCCCTGACATAGTCAAGTGAAATAATTAAACGATGCAGCGTAGCACCTGTGTGAAGCACAGATTCAGTTAGTCCCCCTTCCTTTTTTACATCTCAAGAAGAAAAGTGTATAAAAAATTCTGCACTCATTTCCAGAATAATTCTAAGTCAGTGTTTAAAATGTTTCCCTAACTAATTTTTCTTAATTTCCTCAACATACTTTGAATAGCATATCTGAACAGAACTAAAATAAGGCTGACAAAAAGAAACACGGCAGACTAAAGCTAATTTGTTTTTTTGTTGTTGTTTTTTGTTTTGTTTGTTTGTTTTTGTTTTTTGCCATTTGGGTGAATATTTTGGCATTAGAATTACAGAAGTTCCATGATAAATCCTTGGTAAAACACTTGATCAATGAAATTTCTGTGCAATATTCCTTGTGGATTTGCTACATGGTCCTATGATTTCTTGTGTATGTGTTTATGATTGCACTCAGTCTATCTGTCTGACATACTAAAAACACTCTTATTGAACTGGCCCTCATTTTACTTTTCTCTGGCTTATTTTTTAATTTTTAAGAATTTATTATTATGGGAGCATCATGCTATGGCAGATTTGTGGCAGTCAGAGGACAACTCTGAGTTTTCTCTTTCTCCTTTTAAATTGATTCCAGGATTCCAACACAGGTCATTAGGCATGAACAGAATACACCTTTATCTGACAAACCATTTTGCAAGGTCCTTTTTAACTCACCCTATAATCCAGACTAAAACTGGTAATCCCCCTGCCTCAGCCTCTTGAACAGATGGAGTTACACAGCCTTTGACACCATGCCCATGCTGCCTTACTTCAGAACCGTAGACTGAGGGGAGAAGGCAGGAAACGAGCCCTGAATAGATAAGTCAGCAAGGGGTAGTGCAATGAATTGAGTTTATATTTGTAATTATCTGAAAAGTCCTTGTGTAAAAATTTAACCCTCTTGCTCTCAAGTTTCTGGGCTGGTGGCACTAGATGGACAGAGCGGCTCTTCTTTACTACAGTATCTGCATGTGGACATAATTTGGTAGAAGAAAGTGGTAAGAAAGGCCATGGACACCCTGAGGAGCAAGCGGTGAGTGAGCAGCAGAAAGCACATTGCCCTCTTTTAGAGCGTGACTTTGACAGGGCTTTCCTCTGCTGCCGAAGTGCTTCATCTCCCAAGGCTTGTAAACAGTGTGGGAAAGCACACGGAGGAAGAGAAGGGAAGGGCTGAAGACACACACAGACCCCAGAGCCAACAAGCTTTTCATTTTCACTTCAGACGCTCCAAGCTGCCTATCTTCTCCTTCAAGACGCTGCTGTTTGCAAAGGGAGTCACACATCCTGCTCAGAATGCTTCATGGCTCTTGAATGAATCATGTCAAAGGACAGGACTGTTCAACAAATAAATACAACCACAGCAGCAGCTGCTCAGATGGCTTTGTGAGCAAAGTAATTTATAGACGAAAAATAAGAACAGGAAACTTCTTCCCAAAATACCAAAAGAGAAAACGGTATCAGGGAAATGAAGAAGGAAAAACACCTCCACTAAACTGTTCCTGAGGTAAGTTTATTTGTGTATGGGTCTTTCTATTTGAGAAGGTTAGATGACAATAATAAAGCATATAGTATATGTTTTTAAAGACAGGATTCTCTGTGTAGCTCTGGATGTCCTAGAATTCACTCTGTATACCTGGCTGGCCTCAAACTCAGATATTTGCCTGCCTCTGTCTCCTGGATGCTAAAAAATTTCTCAGGCATGGTGGCACATACGTTTAATCCCAGCCCTCAGGAGGCAGAGGCAGAAAAATCTCCAAGTTCAAGACCAGCCTGGTCTACAGAGGAAGTTCCAGGACAGCCAGGGCAACACAGACCATATTTCCAAAATGCATTCTTTTAAATTATGTTATGTGCAGATGAATGCAGATGCCCTTGGAGACCAGAGGTATTGGATCTCCTGAGAGTCAGAGCTATAGGCCATGTTAAGCTGCCAGAAGGGTGTGTTGGGAACCCAACTTGGTTCCTCTGAAAGAGTTTTATGTTCTCTTAACTGTTGAGCCATCTCTTCAGTTCCATCCCATCAATGTTTTGCCTGCATGTATGTATGTGTATGTCTGACACCCTGGCAGGCCAAAAGAGGGGGGAATCCCTTGAAACTGGAGTTACAAGCATTGGTTAGCTGCCGTGTGGTGCTGGGAAGCAAACCAGCTCTGGAGAAGGAGCCAGTGTTCTTAATCGTCAAGCCGTCTCTTGAGCCCCTACACTAACAGACTGTCTCAGTTATGAGAACCAAGAAGATAAAGTATAAACACTAGCAATGATGAGAATCAGAGATCTAGTGGACTGGAACTCCTAGTCATTGCTTCTGGGTAAGAATTCAGCAGAGTAAATTGCAAATTTCACTGCAGCATGGCAGCTGATGAATGCTCCTGTCTGTTTGCTGGAGCTGCCCTCACAAAGTACCATCACCTGGATGGCTCCACTATCTCGCAGGCTGCAGGCTGGAAGTCTGAGGTCAAAGTGTGTTAGTCAGGTTGCTCCTTTTTGGCTTTACTGTTGTTGTTGCTGTTTGTTTTGTTGAGACAGGGCCTCATTTCTTAAAACACTTTTCTATTGAATCTTTGGGAAATTTACATCCTGCCCCCCAACTCCACTTATCTCCCAGTCCTTCTGTATCCACCCTCCACCCTGCAACCTCTCCTGCAGAGTAAATAAAAAATAAAATATGAAAATTAGAAAAGAAAACAATGACAATAACCATCTCTGCCAAGCCCTCTGGAAGATGAGCAGCCCCTGTGAGCTGCAGCCTCTGTGCACACACCCTCCGAACCTCCATCTCACACCCATTGCTGCAGTGCACCGGGAGTGGTACTGTGCCACACAGCACACCTCTTTGTCCAAACAGTTTCCCTTGCGAATGTTCACTGCAGCGAGTCCTGAGGCTGAAGCTCTGACTTCTGCTACAACATCAATCCTGAACCTTCACAGAGACTAAAGATAGCCTGCTGTTGCCCTCAGTTGTGGGGATCCTACAACCATAGGTTTGCACGACTGGCTCCTTCATGGGTGCTAGCAGCTCACTGCTGGGGAAGACATTGCATTGGGTCAACTCAAAGCTCTGGATCTGGGCCTGGGTGGTAGTTGAGTTATTTAGCCTGCTAGCTTTGCTCGTGCACACCATCAGAGCTGGCTTTCCTACTGGCCAGGGAAGGGGCAGGGCCTCATCCTTAACCAGGCTTACTTCAATTTGTAATAGGCCTCTTGCTTTAGTCCTCCAAATGTTGGGACTACAGGCAAGTGCCACCTAACCTAGCTGATTGCTCCCTTCCGAAGGATGTCTCAGTGGTTAAGAGTTCCTTCAGGGGCTGGAGAGATGGCTCAGAGGTTAAGAGCACTGGCTATTCTTTCAAAGATCCTGAGTTCAATTCCCAGCAACCACATGGTGGCTCACAACCATCTATAGTGAGATCTGGTGCCCTCTTCTGGTGCACAGGCAGAATGCCGGATCAATCAATCAATCTTAAACAAAACAAAAGAGTTCCTTTAGTCCCTGAAGAGGACTTGAGTTCAGCTCCCAGCACTTAATGCTGTCTGGCTCACAACTGCCTCACTCCAGCATCCAAGGATGCCATGCCATCTGCTGGCCTCTGAGGGTGCTGTCCTCATGCGCACAGACTAATACACATATACATATAACTAAAATAAAGTGATTAAGGATGTCAGGAATACCCCCAAGCTTCTGAACAGGTCTGCCTGATTCCAGGGGACCCAGTAACAGCAGGGAGCTCCACTAGGTACTTTCAGTGGACACCAGAGAGTAACTCCCAGCTTCTGACAGGCTGGGCGAGGGGGAAGCAGTAGTTTATACGACTTCTTCATGTTCTATAAAATATTTGTTTTTATTTTAGGTATTCAAGTGTTTTGCCTCATGTATGTATAAGCACCACATGGATGTCTAATGTCCTGAGAGGCCAGAACAGGGCATCAGATACCTGCAACTGAGGTTATAAATAGGTGTCAGTGGCCAGAGGGGGTCCTGTGAACCAAATGAGAACCATCTGCAAGAGCAGCAAGTGAGCCACCCCTCCAGCTCTGTGCTCTAAATCTGTTGTCCCATTCATTTTCTGTGTGTGTATGTGCTGCCACACTGTGCATGTAAAGAGCAGTTTTTTTGGGGGGGGGGGAAGTCTGTTCTTTCACCATGGGCTCCTCAGGGATTGAACACAAACTGGGAAAAGGATAATACTCAGCTTCAGCCCTGTTGTAATTCATCTACATTTTTTTTTTTTGAGACAAAGTTTCTCTGTGTAGCCCTGGCTGTCTTGGACTCTGTAGACCAGGCTGGCCTCGAACTTACAGAGATCTGCTGCCTCTGCCTCCCTGAGCACAGGGATTACTGGCATGCCCACCTCACCCAGCTCATCCTGTCCCAATGTGTGTCGAAAAACCCACAACAAAAGTGAGTACTCAAAGATTAATAGCCTGGGGGTATGGGCTCACCCAAAGACTGAGATAATCACAATGTTGCTGAACGCCCCACCCCAACACTTCACTGTAGTACTAAAGGCATCTGTCACGGGTCCTTTTATCTAGAACATTATATGTACTTGTTTTAAAAATTATTTACTTGGTGGGGGCGCAGTGGTGCACACCTGTAATCCCAGTACTCTGGGAGGCAGAGGCAGCTGGATCTCTGTGAGTTCAAAGCCAGCCTGGTCTACAGAGTGAGTTCCAGGACAGCCAAGGCTACACAAAGAAACCCTGTCTCAAAACAACAACAACAAAGGATGGATGGATGGATGGATGGATGGATGGATGGATGGATGGATGGATGGATAGATAGATATCTCTGTGTGTATCTGTGTGCGTGCATGCATACATGAGTACAGCACAGCCTTCATGTCGAGGTTGAGAACAACTTGGGGGGTTCTCGATCATGTAGTCCTAGAGATCAAGCTCAGGCTCAGGTTTTTTTTCAGTCTTGGTGAGTGACTTTACCTACTACAACCATCTTGCCAGCCGTATGTGTACCCTTCAATGAAGTCACCAAGCATACTAAAAGGCAGAAAAAAAAATACACTTTAAAAACAATGATTAGGGCCAATAAGACAGCCCAGGGAGACAAAGCAGTTATTGCCCAAGCCTGATAACCCAAGTACAAATCCTCATAACCACAGTCCAAAGAGAGAACTGACTCTTGAAGGCTGTTCTCTGACTTTCACATGCATGCTGTGACACAAGTGCCCACTTTCACAGACATCTTACACACATTAAAAACAAAAACAATGACTAACTGACCAAGAACTGTAATGAAAATGATAGACAAAGTTAATAATTAAAGAGAGAAATGGAAGCCAGGTGTGGTGGCACACACCTTTGATACCAGCACTTGGGAGGCAGAGGCAGGTGGATCTCTGTGAGTCTGAGGCCAGCCTGGTCTACAGAGTGAGTCTCAGGACAGCCAAAGCTACACAGAGAAACCATGGCTTGAAAAACCAAACCAACAAAGAAAACACAAAACGAAACAAAAAAAAACTGAAACACAACAGAGAGAGAGATAGACATCCTAAGAATCAAAAAGAAATACTAAGCTATAACAGGTGATACAGACCTACAATACCAGCACACAGAAGGATCAGAAGTTCAAGGTCAGCTCCAGCTACATAGCAAGTTTGAATTTAAAAAACAACACAACAAAACAAACAACAACAAAAACAGGACTGCAAATTGAAAGGGGAAAAAGAAACAGTGTGGGAAGAGTGATGGAGAGAATGTGAACTGATCCAGGCACTATGAAATCAGTGTGGTGGCACGCTACGTTCCTGTCTGCTGTGTGATAAAATATCCTGACAAAAATCAATTTGGAGGATAAAAAGTTTAGTTTTACTTACAGTTCTAGGCTGTGTTCCATCACTGCGGGAAAATCACAGCATCTGGAGCTTGAAGCAGCTACTCATGTCCCATCAAACATCAGAAGCAGAGAAACAGATACATGCAGGCTTAGTGCTCAGTTAGGTCTCTACTCTTACATAGTTTGTGGCCCCAACCCAGGAAAGGTCCTGTCTGCTCTCAGCTTCGTTGTGTACATCATAAAGGCAATCGAGACAATACCCAAAGCCATGCCCACAGGCCCAATGAGACATCTAAAACTATTACAGCACAAATGTACAGCACAGCTGCACTGCACCTGGGCACCTCCCTCAGGATTCCAGGTCCCACCACTAAGGTATCTGCACATGTGCTATTTTATAGTTTATGTGCAGGCATTACATTTTCATGTATGTATGTGCACCACATGCATGCATGGTGCTGCTAAGTCCAGATGGTGGACCCCTCAGAACTGGTGCTACAAATGACTGTGAGTGCAACGCGGGTGCTGAGAACTAACCCTGGGTCCTCTGAGAGCAGCTGCTGCTGCTAACCACTGAGCCGCTTCTCCAGCCCCAGTGCAAATCCTTGTTTATTGCTGCTCTGTTCAGCATAGCAAGAAAATAAAACCAGCAGACAGCCTAGATGGCCATCAACCAATGAATGGGAATGAAAATATGGTACATGTAATCACAACGAGATTTTATTGTCATGAAGAAAAATGAAACTATGAAAATCTGCATGAAAAGTGGACATGTGTGGAAATTTTTTTATTAAGTGAGTATGATAGTTGATATTGTCATTTGATGGGGTTTAGAGTCACCATGGGAAAGAGATCTCCAGTCACACCTGTAAGGGATTATGTAGACTAGGTTAACTGAAGTGGAATGATCCACTCTAAACGTGGTTGGTACCAGTTCATGGGCTGAAGTCCTAGACCGAATAGAAAAGAGAAAGTGATCTCTGAGCTCGAACCCAGCCTGTCCTACAGAGTGAGTTCCACAACAACCAGGACTATACAGAGAACCCTGTTTCAGGAAAAGAGAGGAAAGAACAGGAACTAAGCAACAGGATTGATCAGCTCTGCTTCCAGACACCTGTCCCCATGACTCCTTACTACGACAGAATGTAGTATTAAACTGAAAAATATATTTTCTTCCTTAAATTGCTTCTGTTAGGTATCGGACACAGCAACAATCAAATATCTAATATACAGAGGTAACCTAGACTTGAGAAGACAAACACTGTGTACTCTCTCGCACTGTAGGTCCTAAACTTTTACCTTGTATATTTGTATGTATGTATGTAGAAATGTGTGTGAGTGTATGTCATGAAACTAGAAAAGAGACCACAAAACAGAAGAAAGGTTTTGAGGAAAAGAAGGAAGGTAATAGAACAGTAAAGCAGAGCCATTGGGGACAAAAAGATCATAAGAGAGGAGGGGGGCGAATAGGAAAAAGAGGTAGGGAGGACCAACAAAGAAAAATTATGAAAATTACATAATGAAGCATATTACTTTACAAAACAAACAAATGCTCACCCCAATAAATCATTGGAAAAAATTCAGAAAATATTCTGAGAGCCAGTGAGATGCCCAGCAGGTAAAGAGGTGCCTGCCTGAGTTTAACTTCTGAGCAAGGTTTGAGAGATGGCTCAGCTGACAGAGTACTTGCCAGGCATGCGTGAGGACTTAAGTTTGACCTCCCAGCACCCACACAGCCCAGGTGCACCCACTTGTAACCTCAGACTCGGGAGGCAATGGCAGGTAGGTCACTGGAACCAGCTGGCCACAATCTAGCTCCATCAGTGAGGTCCAAACTGGGTAAGACGCTGTATCAGGTACTAATCACTTCCATGGAGCCTGTTCACTCTCAGGAGTTTTTTCAAAAGAGAAAGAGAAAAGGGGAGGGAGAGACAGAGCGACATGCATGCAGGCAAAACACCAACACATTAACGAAGTCATTAAAAAAAAGAAACTTAAAAATAATAAGAAAATACTAATACACACCCATTCGGAAGGATAAAATCCAAAACCCTTAACAACAACAAATCCTGACGAAGCTGAGCAACAGGAATGTTTCCTCCTTGCAGCTGGGACTACAGTACTGTACTCTGAGGACAGTTTGGCAGCTCGTGTGTGTGTGTGTGTGTGTGTGTGTACACGTCTGCAGTGTAGGCACATGCATGCTACGGTGTATGGAGGTCAACTTTAGGGAATCTATTTTCTCTCCTAAGATGTAGGTGTCAGACTGTCAGGCTTGAAAGCAAGCACCTCTACCTGCGGGCCCTTCTCAAAGGCTCCAGTGTGGCTGTCTCTGAGACATCTACACACACTCTTTCCAAATGAGCCCGTGACTATGCTCCTGGGTATTTACCTACATGAATTAAAAGTATATGTCCAAAGGCCTGAACATGTTAGAAATCATTATTACATAAACCTGGAAGCAGACAAGATGCTCTTCTTTAGGTGAATGGATAAATAAGCTGTACATCCAAAACTAGGATATTATTCAGTACCACACAGAAATTAACTCAAGGTAAAAAATGCTACAGAGGAGATATAAACGGATATTGGTAAGTGAAAGAAGTGAATCTGAAAAGGTCACAGGCTGCATGACTCCAACTGTACGCTGCTCTGGAAAAGATAAAGACACTAGAGAAGAACAGTGGTGGCCAGCACAGGGAGGAGTGAAGGAGCATAGCACAGAGGACTTTAGGACAGTGAAACTGTTCCCTACAGCATGACAATGACATAGACAAGTCATTACACACTTGTTAAAAATCTATAGGATGTGCAACATCAAGGGCAAACTCTAAAGTACACTAAAGACTGTGATAGTGGTCAGTGTGGGTTAATCATGGGTAACAAATGCATCAGTGTTTCAGTAGCTGAAAGTGAGGAAGGTTATATATTGTGCAGACAGGGTAGATATGAGGACTCTACTTCCTACTTAATTTTGTATGAACCTAAAATTGTCTTTAAATTTTTTATTAATAGGGCTGAAGATTTAGCTCAGTTGGTACAGTGTTTGTGTACCAGAATGCAAGGGGCCCTATGTTCAATTTCCAGAACAGCATAAATTGAGGATGGCGTCACACACCTGTGATCCTTTTTGGTTTTGTTTGTTTGTTTGTTTTTGAGACAGGGCTTCCCTGTGTAGCTCTAGCCATCCTGAAAATCACTCTGTAGACCAGGTAGTCACAAAGTTTAGATCAGCCTGCCTCTGCTTCTCAGTGCTGGGATTAAAGGTGTGGGTATTGTATATCTATAGCCCCTGCCTCAACAAGGTTAGAACTGACTCCCCAAACTGTCCTCTGACCTCTATAAGTGTGCAATGGCATGTATGTACCATTACATTTACATCACACAGCCCCAGAAGATAAGTGTATATTTTTATTAATATATATCTAAATATTTATATATAAAAGTTCCTGTCATGTTGTGGTAGGACACACTTGCAATCCCAGCACCTGAGGGACTGAGGCCAAGGTCTCACTGTAAATCTGAGGTTAGCCTAGGCTACCTGGGCTACAGGAAACTCTACCTTAAAAACAAGGAACATGGGAGCTGGAGGGATGGCTCAGAGGTTAAGAGCACTGGCTCTTCCAGAGGTCCTGAGTTCAATTCCCAGCAACCACATGGTGGCTCACAGCCACCCACAATAAGATCTGTTGTCTTCTTCTGACATGCAGGTGTACATGCAGATGGAACATTGTATACATAATAAATAAATAAAAAAACAAGGAATACAATAACAGGAAGGAAGGAAGGAAGGAAGGAAGGAAAATCAGTATCTGGGTTACACAGTGAACTGTACACCAGCCAGGGCTACATAGCAAGACCCTGGCTGAAACAAAAAAACTAAAGCACTACAGGAAATCCAGCTTCTAAGGCAGACAGTTTCTTCCTCGATAGAGTTCCCGTCAAATCATATTCTAGCCACTGATGTTTCTATTGCTTTCTCTTCTTTGTTTTGGGTGACAATATTCATGACCTTCTGTTCATGTGGTAGGAAGAAACGGCTTCCCAGAAAGGCTCAGAACACTGCATTTTAGCAGATAAAAGAAAATACAAAAAAACCATTCAGCTCTGACATGCCTGACTGCTGTCTACAGCAGAGCAAAATGTGTCCCTGAGGACCACAAGAATAGTCAACAAGCTACAATATGTTCAGACATTTAAGCACTGCTCTGTCAAAGGCTGCTCGGTATATATGTCCACAGTCCTTTCTCCTGGGCAGTCAGTGTGTGACAGAAAGCACAGCCTCCAAGGCCCTCTCTAGCTGTAGTTTCAAGTTCATATGAAGGGAAAGAAGGCTGAAACACAGCCTCTCTTCCTACTACTGCAGCTACCCAAGTAAAACTCAAGGAAAGACTGAAAAGGTCAGAGCCCAACCACTGACTCTACTGTGGCTTTTATAAAACTTAATTAAACATCTAGCTCCCAGAAAAACACTAAGTAACTACTTTTATCTTCCTTTTTCAAAACAGGAGCTACAGTCTGTCCCTTAACTGAAGGAAGCACAAAGAAACTGAAGTAAAATGGCAAATGTCTGAAGTTATGAACATATACAGTGAAAAAAATTAACATACACAGATTGCCACAGGAGAGACACACTTTGCTCACTTTGGTGTTAGACTGTCAAATAGGAGCACATACCACAGCTGACATCTTTAAAACTATCACCCTGCTTTTCACTGGGCTCCATTAACTATCAATGAAGACTTCTTTGGAGGGAGGTGAGTTTGGGAGCAGAGTTATATAAAGGTAACCACGGCTTAGCACTCAAATGGAGCCTTTTGGGGCTAGAAACACAGCTCAGCTCACAGCTTCTGTAACTCCTCCAGGAGACACGCAGCCCTCTTCTGGCCTCCTGGAGCATTTGGTACACAGACCTATACTTGGGCAAACTATCCATAAATATAAGCAAATCTTAAAAATACAACCTTCAGGAGCAAGTAAGGTGGCTCACTGGGTAAGGGCGCCTGCTGGCAAGCTCTACAAGAGTTCAATCCCTGGGCCCACAGGGTGGAAAGAAAGAACCGACTCCTAGAAAGTGTTCTGACCTTCATATGTACTGGTTCTTACACACGCGCACACCCACAGATTAGATAAAAATGTTTAAAAATTTCAGCAAACAATTGAGAAGAGGAAGGTGTAATGCTCAGGCTGGCCAGATGGCTCAGCAGGTGACGCTGCTGGCACACAGGCCTGAGGGAGTCCTCAGAACACAAAGCTGGGAGAGGAGAACCTGTTCCATGTTGTCCACCTGTGCTCACATCAATAAATAAATAATCTTTCCAAGCAGCCTTCAACTATCTGATAACATCTTAGGAGATAAGTTGATAGGTTTGTTTTATTTCTCTGATTATCTTTTCTTTGTATTTACATTTTCCCTCTCCTTCCCCCTATACCACACCCAGTTTTTTTCCCATCTTCATCACCACCATCATCATTGCTTTTTGAGACAGGGTTTCTCTGTGTAGCCTTGGCTGTCCTAGAACTCATACAGACAACTACCTCTGCCTCCCAGATATCATGCTGCTGAGGCTGGCCTGGAACTGAGCGAGACTGTGAGCTTCTGTTTCCCTGCCCCCACCTCCCAAATGCTGAGATAATAAGAGGGTGCCACCAAAACAAAAAAACAAAGAAACCAAACCCAAAAAAGAAGAAGAAAGGCGTGTGCCACCATGCCTGTTTATGAAGTACTGCAGGGCAATGGATCACACCCTGGGGCATCGTAAATGCTAGAAAAATACTCTTCCAATTCAGCTACAACCTTAGCTCCTCTCTTGTATTTGAGACAAAATCTTGCTATGCAGTCCAGGATAGTCTTGAACTCATAAACCCCCTGCCTCAGCCTCCAGTACTAGGATTATAGGTATATATCACTAGTATACTCCTAGCAACATACCCCAACCCCTATACACACAAAGACAGACAGATGAACTCTCATACAACTAACTGGTCTATCAGAAGCACCAGGTAAAATAAAGAAAATGGCAGTTTGGGTCACCCAAAGTAATCACTGTGATAGTCTGTAACCTTGTCAAATGATGCATTCAGAGCACTGAAAACCTGAGTGACAGATTTCCAACTATTACATACAGAGTTAATTTAACATGACCCACATTTATAAATGATAATTATCAGAATAAAATAAGTACAGAATTTCCAGGGGAAGCTGAGGACATTCAGAAAAAAAAAATACAAGAAACCTTCATGATAACTATTAACCATGATTTATACTTCTGTACATTTTTGTCACCAATTATTCCACATAAATATTTTCATGTATCTAACAAGTCACTTATTTTCAGTAAGAATGACATGTAGAATATCCAGTGCATTTATGCAGTTTGTAATGCAGAAGAAAAAATAGAGCTATAATGACACTGTGATGTCAAAGAGGAAGAAGATGTGATATATGAGCACAGAAACACTTTGCTACTCAACAGGTCAGATCCAATCAATCACATGCCAAAACTATCAATGAACTGATTACCGCAGAGAAAACACATCTCAATGCATTGTTAAACACTTCTAATCACTGTCAGTTTGGCAGTCTGTAAAATAAAACTCCACCATTACCTAGTACTACACAAAAACAAGCAGCCAGATACAATCTTCTGCCTTTTGGGAGCTTATAGGCTTAAAAAAACAAGGTAAGAAATAGATGAATTTGAAAAATTCAGCAACCAGACCTTGAGTCCACAGAAGTGATGCTACAGTGCTTCTCAGGGTCTATTAACAAAGGAGGGAAGCCATGACTTCCAGATTCCAATCGTCTCCAGTTGTCTAGTTCTCTCTACATTTCTAGTTGCCTAAGATTTAATTAAACTCCTGTCTTTTTTTTTTTTTTTGGTTTTTGAGACAGGGTCTCTCTACATAGCCCTGGCTGTCCTAGAGCTCACTCTGTAGACCAGGCTGCCTCCAGAGCACTGGGATTATAGGTAGACCATCACCACCCAGCTCCTACGTCCTTTTTTCTGAGATAGGGTCTCACTACATCGTCATAGATGTCTTGAAACTCGGTATCAGGCAAGGTTGGTTTCACACTGTAAGCTACAACCTCCTCCTTTGTGTGTGTTATGTGTACATGTATGTGGAGGAGTGCATGTTTGTATGTGGGGGTTTATACGTGCATGTGTATGTAGAGATGCATGTATGTGTGTGTGGGTTTATACATGCATGCATATGTGTACATATATTTGGGGTGTGTGCATGCATGTTATGTGTGGATTTAAACATGCATGTGTGTGTGGGTTTATACATGCATGTGTGTGTTTGTGTACATGTATGTGGGGGTGAATGTATGCATGTAGGGATTTATATATATATATATGCATGTGTGTACATGCATGTGTATGTATGTGTACATGTGTATGGGTTTATACATGCATGTGTGTGTACATGTATGTGGGGTGTATTATGTGGGGGGGGGGTTATACAAGCATGCATATGTACACACCTGTGATGCACATGTATGGAGGCCAACAGGCAGCCCTGAACACTACTCCTCAGGAGTCCCCAGGCTAGCACTCACTAGGCATGGTGTCCTGGCTGACCAGTCAGACCACAAGTCTGCCTGTCCCCACTTCTCTAACACTGGGGTTGGATTGTAAGTGCACACCATCACACTAGGCATTCTGCATGGATCCTGGGGATCCTCATGTCTTTAAGCTCCCGCAAACACACATACAAAGAAATAGAAAAGGATTGGTTACTACCATTCAGGAGGAGAGAGGAGGAGGCAGTGACTAGGGGATGAATACTTGGAACACGAGGGTTATTTTTAGGGCAAGGAAACTATTTGGTATGATACTATAATGAAAGATATACATCCTTATACATTTGTCAAAATCCACAGAGGGTCCACACAAGAGTGAACCCTAATGAAAACCATGTAGTCAGTAATAATATATATTTTTTAATCAGTTATCGCAGGCGTGATGTATTAGCTGTTAACAAGAGAAACTATGGGACTGAGGAAGACGAGGTAAGGGGACTCTGCCCACTCATTTCTGCACGTACACAAAAGGCTTTAAAAGTCTATTAAGTAAAAGAAAGGAAACACTGGCTATTAATGTCCACTCAGCACAGGGGTTCAGAAGACCAAGGCAAGAAGAATGGAAGAAAGAAAACTATAGCTTGCTCTCGGCCCAGAGAAGACAGCAAACAGGAGAAGAGATGAAGCTGAAGGAGGACGGTGGGAGCCGCCCATGACAGCTGACAGTGACTAACTGGCACACATCGAAAACCTATTTCTCTCAGAGGAAAAAAAGCCAGAGGCTTATGAGGGAGACTGAGATTCTCAGCAGAAAAATCACCACCATTAAGCGTCTGGCATCACCCTGATGCCTTTCTATGGGGCTAAGGAATCAGCTTGTCATTGAAACTTGTGCTGGTGCCAATCTCTATGGTAGATTGAGCTATTTTTCAGGAAAATCAAGAGATAATTGCTTAGTATCAAAAGATCTGGCCTTTGGGAGGATAAGGAGCTGTTCCTTTTGCCGCAGGAAGGAACATTTTTTTTCTAGAGTAGTATAAATGTCTCTTTGAGACACTGTGCTTTTCTTCATAAGCAGAGCTGCAATTCTGACCGCCAATCTGCTGGATGGCGAACGGAGCACTTAGCTTTCCACAATGACTCAGAGGACAAAGCAACGCAAGATTTATTCTGCAGCACCACTGCAAAGGCAAAAAGGCAAAACTCTTTCCTTCTAGTCCAGGAAATTATAAATTCTGTCTGGGATATAAAGACCGCTACACTTGCTCAATATCTGGCATCATGGATGTGAACAGGATTTAAAGGCTGGAATGATGGCTGGAGATCTGAGCATTTAGAACATAAGTTGGTTCAGCACTTCAGTCTGCCGGCAGAATCACAGCCACACAAAGCACATGGAGACGCCAGACTGCAAACGGGCTAATCTCACAGAACTCATTTTCATTCTCTCTGTGCTTTATACAACCATGACAGATAATCCAGATTCTTACCCAAGCATACTCTTAGATAGCAAATTTTGCTGCACAAAGAAATTTCAGTCACAACACAAAGATACTGTTCTCAAATCTTTTTCTTCATGATACTTTCCTTCTTAAAAATCTTATCCTTGAACATGATAATTTTGTTTGGAAAAATTAAAAGGCAAAATCTCAGTAAAATAAAGTATTAACAACATTTTCCCTCACAGTCTGTATCATCTCTTCAGAATGAGAATTCAAGAGAAAAGCTTTCTTTCAAACATCCTAATTAAAAACATAAAGCGCCATGTGCTACAATTTAAAGGACAGTACACATCTGTGGTTGAAAAGATTCAATTATCAAAAGAGGAAAGAAAGTGAATCTTGAAGGGGAAGACACTCAACTTTTGACTGAAAATATTCTGATGCTCTACAGCAAATGAACAAAGAAAAGGGGCCACACACGCAGCAGTAGTGAGTCTGTGTTCATGCTGTGAGTGCACAGCGCTGTGCTCAACTGCTACCCCATAACAGGCACAGGAGCAGAGGGACCAGCAACGGCAAAGCACTGCACACAAAAGCAGGATGAGAGACCCCAACAATCACACAAAATCTTTCCATAAAAATTAATGGAAAGAGAACAGAAATAAAGATGTTTGTTTTATAAATAAAATTAGCAAAACAATACATGTCCTAAGTTTATGGCCTTAAACTAAGCTAAATTTCTACTAACATTGACACTGTACCTCATTCAAAAAGGTTTTGGCATCTGCTAATAAAACATCAATTAAGCGCAATCCAGGATTTGACTAAACTCCTCTGGAAAGAGCTTTTCTCAAAGTATTATGAAGTTCCATTAAAAAAACACAGCGTATTGTTGAAGTTACTGGTTAACTCAATTCAGGCCGACTACAATCCTGTGAGCAGAACACTGACATTTTCTTCTTCTCTTAAGAAAAATCTTCCAGAAAGCCCCTCTCACATTTGTTCATAACACATAGTTCATGACATTCTTCTCCTTGCTAAACAGCCGGGAGGGGAGAAAAGCTCCGTAGTCACTGTGTGTGGCTAGTAATGGCACTTTTGCTTGTCATTGTACAAAGCCTGTTAAATATTTACAACACAGACAGCAATATCTAGTCCTAAACATCCAGTTGTGAGTTTGAATGTTTTTACAAATAAATCTATGACAAGTTTTCGCCAGCAAAATGCCAGAAGACTTTACTAACTGCTTCAAGAGAGCCAGCGGGTGCAGGGGAGCAGTTACGGGCCATCTGGTGAGCCCGTACTATTATTTACACAGCACTGTTGATGCACACACAGATGTGTTATGAATCCACACACACAGAGCCCCTAACAAGGGCTTCCGGCAGAATGTGACTGCTGGCCAAGCCAAGACGTGTTAACTAGAAACACAGAGAACACCAGATTTTTTTTTAATATTCCAAATTAGCTGGAAGATTATTTGATTAAAGAATAATGGGGTCTATACAGTGAAACAGTATCCAACCAGTCAAAAATCCAGAAATATGTGGTTCTGCGGCAAAAGTGAGATAAATGAAGAAAAAGACTTATCAGAGCCAGAAAGCTCTTTATAAACTCATTAGTTTGTTTTTTTAAAAAAGTAATAAATAAATAAGTAGATAGTAAAATAAATGGGTGTGGGGGAGGAGTTTAGGCATGGGAAGAACAACTGAAACAGGAAGATACAGGATTTTATTTTATCAAGAATGCTCTGAGAACAATTCCAACACTCCCATTTTTTTAATATTCAAGTTGTGTGCTGGTAAAAGTGACTAAATGAGAAAATTCACCTTAATTTCCCGATGATAGCTCCAATTAGATTCATACAGCATCTTTTTTGTGTTTGTGTGTTTATCTGTTCGTTTGGTGGGGGCAGAAATGGGTAATAAGCTTTACTATATGCTCTTAATAACAGCATAATAAATAATAACACAAAGTGCTAGAATTAACCAATGCATGCTTGGTTGATCTCACATTAAGAAACCTGATTTTAATTTCTTGCTCTTAACTCCTGTGGGCATTTTAAAACCTAGCCCCAATTCTGTGTATAATACATGACTGTGACCCACTTCCATCACAGGTTACATAAAACAGAATTCTCAAAAGCGGACTGGAAATGATTGCAAAATCAACATTTTACAAAAAATAAGGTTAACATTTGGCCGAATTGTGCAAAATGCAGTATATTTTCAGCTGCCTGACAGCATGAAGTCACTCTTGCCAGATGGGAACTAGATGAATTATTGAATAAAATATGAATTATTAAATGAAAAATTGAGTTTCAAAAACCTCTTATCAGGGGGTAAAGAAGAAAAGCTCATTTGCTTGTTTGAAACTGCCTTCACCTGCTGTACCATGTAAGGATAGCTTACACCACCCCAATGGCATTTGCCCACCTAACCCATTTCTTTCCTGGTTATTCTCAATTCATGATGCTCCCTGAACATAAAGAATGAGTAATCAACATCAAGTCACTCTTTTTTGCTTTTCTTTTGTGCTCATGCCAGATAATAGGGGAACTTGCCAAAGGGAAAGAATGAAAGAGCTGGAGTCCCACAGTACCAGTCTGGAGTCCCACAGTACCAGTCTGGAGTCCCACAGTACCAGTCTGGAGCCCCACAGTACCAGTCTAGAGCCCCACAGTACCAGTCTAGAGTCCCACAGTGCCAGCCTTGCCTTTTTAATGGGAAAGCTGGGATAACAGAAATAATCTATACATTTGTGTTATATAGACAATAAAGCATATACCTTTGTAGCATGGCAGCATTTAACCAATCATAGGCGCTATTTGCTGCCTCATATATTACAGAGCAATAGAGATTTAAGGGATAATGCTCGTGGAGGCAAAGGATACAAAGCAATGAACAGCTTTGCAGGCTGGTTAAATGCCAAGTGAAGCCAGGACTACAGTACCATAAACATCAGTCCTACTATGACAAGATATGGAGGCACAAGAGCTGCTCTCAGTCCCACTACAACTAGGATGGCCCTCTCTCTTCCTCCTCCTTTTCTCTCTCTAATGAGGTTTCATTTAACCCATGCTGACCTCAAACTTTCTGTACAACGGACCTGAAGGTCTGTATGCTCTAAGAGAAAAGATCTTGAGAGTAGATACCTGAAGTTGACACTGGAGAGGACAACACAGCTGTATGGAATCTATTGATTCCTTGGTAAGAAGTGCTCTGGGCTGTAGAGATGGCTCAGAGGTTAAGAGCACTGGTTGCTCTTCCAAAGGTCCCGAGTTCAATTCCCAGCAGCCACCAATTGAAGAAGAAGAAGAAAGAAGAAGAAGAAGAAGTAGTAGTAACAGTAGTAGTAGTAGTAGTAGTTGTTGTTGTTAGTGGTGCTGGGACATAGTACCGTTGGTAAAGTGCTTGCCGTGCAAGCATGAGGAGCTGAGTTTGATGCCCTGCACCAATGTGAAAACCCAGGTGTGGTGGCTCTCACTTGTAATTCCAAAGCTGAACAGTCAGAGAAATGCAGATTCCCAGGGTTTTATGGCCAGCTAGCCAGCCCAGCTTAATCAGCAAGTTCCTGGCCCCAGTGAGAGATCCTATACCAGGCTGCTGAACACACAAACTCAAAGTGGCTGCAACTGTCTGCTCCAGATCTGCACAAGAGGAAGCCACCCAAAATTCCAGCACGTACAGGGAGGTGACTTATCAAGTTTCGCCCCAAACTGAGCAGCTACTGGCTGCTGGGGTTAACTGAGTCAGTGTTTTCAGAGTGTTCGCTGAAAGGCTGCCCGTGCTCTGGCAATAGCCTACACCCATGAATATAGACAACAGTAAGTGGACTCAGTGGATTCAAGGGGGAGAAAAAATCAGAAAGTTAGGAGGGAAGAGAGGCAGGGAAGGAAATGGAAGAAAGGGAAATGAAGGATAGATTTGACCAAAACAATTACATGTATTATAAAATTATCAATATAAAAATAACAAGATGGTTGGGATACAAAGTGAATAAACAATAAATAAATGAATAAATAGGAAAGAACAAAACAAGATGGATGCTGGATCCTGAGGAATGACAATGACACCCAAGACTGATCACTTGCCTCCATATGCATATATGCACACACGTACATATGCACACATGTACACACAAAATGGGCAGAAGCAACCAAACCATAAGTTATCTAACTGCACATGAAATTAAATCTCAAATTTAGGATTTCTGAAAATAGCATCGTAGGTATGCGTGCTTACATTCTTTGGCTTTATAATAGACCTTGAAGTAAGAGTGGCACAGAGAGATATTAAGAACTTACAAGACTAAGCAGGATAGGATGGTGTATGATTATACTCCCGGCTACTTGGGAGGCTGAAGACCACCTGAGCTCAGGAGTTTTAGATTAGCAAAATAATGAAAACCAATCTTAAAAGGTTTTTTTCTTAAAAGACTACATTCAGCACCAATTATACCTCTATTATTTTAACAAAAACACAAAGGCAAAGCCATTTTATAATTACAATACTTTTGTTTGTTTGCTTTGGCTTTTTGAGACAGGGTTTCTCTGTGTAGCCCTGGCTGTCCTACAACTCATTCTGTAGACCAGGCTGGCCGCAAACTCAAGAGATCTGCCTCTTGAGTGCTGGGATTAAAGGCGTGTGCCACCACTACCTGGCTAATCACAATGTTTTTAAACAGAAGGGTTTTTTTTTTTCTTTTTTTCAGTGTTGGGGATTGAACTAGGGTCTCCCTTTTTTCATGTTTTTTAGGATTTAGTTTTAATCTGCATGTGTATATGTATAAGAATGTATCGGGTCCTCCGGAGCTGGAGTTACAGGTGCTTTGTGAGCCACCAGATGCTGGGAACCAAACCAGCATCCAGTCAAACCCGGTCCTCTGCAACAGGAGTACATCAGGAGCGCTAGGCAAGCACTCTGACACAGTTATACCTCAGCTCTTTTATTTTTTGAGACAGGGACTCAGAAAGTTGCTTAGGCTGTCCTTGAACTTGTGATCTTCTTTTGTTAGATTACCAGATGGCTGGGATTACAGGTGTATTTAGGGCTCTTAAATAGATGCTACCTTATAATTGCTTCAAAAGCCCACACAACTGTATTTACCTAGGCCTCTGTCAAAGGGTATCTGGGAGACTGTTGCCTTAACAAAATTAACCCATTCTCAGAAGGCAGCTCAGCCTCTATCAATGACTGCTCTAACACATTCCATAGAGGTTTTAGCAAGAATATTGTTTTCCCCAAGTTCTCCTTCGTGAGGGTGAAGAGGCCCCAAGAGAAACAGTCTCAACAGGACAATAGGAATAAGATGGCTGAAAAGCTTATCAACTTTTTACACACGAATGCATACAGACAACCTTCAGTAGCCATTTTTTTTAAGTACATGTAGTGTATTTAGAACTCAGCTGTGTTGCAGCAGACTGTTGGGAAGTAGATCATGAACACAACCCAAAAATAACAGCCATTAAAAACCTAGCAACCAAACCATGTTTTCATATCTACTGAAAGCCTGGTGGTTTTGATTATATAGTGGTGGGTATAATTCACTAGTCTATTTTAGGTGAATTTTCCTTTCACTTTCCCTTAATATTAAACGACAGGAGAATTTCTGGGTTTAAAAATGCATATGGCAGAATCTGTACAATGAACACACACAAGAAACAAAGCAGAATTCCCATAGTTCCCTTTGTTGCTTTTTTTTTTTTTTGAGCTGAAGACTGAACCCAGAGTCTTGCACAAATACTTGCACATTCAGCTCTACTGAGCTAAATCTCCAACCAAATAATTAAAAAAAAAAAAAAAAACTTCCCTGTAGCCAGGCGCAGTGGTATACACCTATAATGCCAGCACTCTGGGAGGCAGAGGCAGACGGATCTCTGTGAGTTTGAGGCCAGCCTGGTCTACAAAGCAAGTCCAAGTGAGCCAAGGCTACACAGAGAAACCTTGTCTTGAAAAACCAAAAACCAAAACCAACCAAATAAACAAAAACCTTACACATACGAATGCTTTGTCTGTACATATGTTTGTGTTCTGTATCATGCAGTACCTGTGGAGGTAAGGAGAAGGTAACTGCAGTTAGAGATGGTTGTGAGCTGGCATACGGGTCCTCAGAATCACACCTGGGTCCTCTGTGAGATCAACAGTTCTCTTAACCGCTGAGCAACTCTTTCTCTTTACCCCTGCTTTCTTCTAATGATAGGTCTAAGCCATGCCTTCCAAAGATTATCAGGGGTCCTTCCTGGCGTTACAGAGCCATTTGTTTCTACCACTTTGTGAACAAATAATTTCAGTCAACAACAAGTATATTACAAGGCCTCTGAGTGGTTCCAAGATGAAGCCACTCCCAAAATTTCAGGAAGTTGAATGGCATGCCAAGTGGTAGTTGGCTTTGCCAAATTTGCATCTTCTGCCACATTTTCTCTATTTCACATGATATGAGGTGATGATATGATTTGTTGAAATCCTGCCAGAGCTATTTGTTACCAGATCTCAGAAGAAATCTAAAAAGAGCTAAATATAACTACAGAACTATCATCTTACCTCAATGAACAGTTTCTGATGTGCAAAGGAGGTAAAGTCACATTGCCACCAAACGCTTGAGATGGAGTGTTATCCTTGTATTAAAGTAATGGAGTGCTCAAGTTCCAAGTTCCATATTCAACTCCCACTAGTGTGGAAAAGCTTCCCAAATGTGAGTCTAGTATTACAGAGAACTGAAGAAACCAAGACACAATTTGGAAATGTAGGAAAAGGCTCACAGACAGAGAGAAGCCAAAGTAAAGAGTCCTTCCTTTTCTAGTACTAAATTCATTTTAAAAGGTTTTTTTTTTCTTCTTTTTTGAGACAGGGTTTCTCTGTGTAGCCTTAGCTGTCCTGAACTTGCTTTGTACACCAGGCTGGCCTCAAACTCACAAAGATCCACTTTGTCTTGGCCTCCCTGACTGCTGAGATTAAAGGCATGTGACATCACTACCTGGCATTTTAAAACTTTTCAAATGTTTTATTTTTATTACTAGTGTTTCTATGTATATGATACATGTGTAAGTGCAGGAACACACATGTCAGACTGTACACGGGAAAGTCAGAGGGAAATTCCAGAGTCCACTCTGTCATTTTAACGTTCCATCATGGGATCTGATCCAGGTTGCCAGGTTTGTGCAGCAAGTGCTTTTACTCTCCCGACCATTCTGGCTCCACTTGCAAAGATAATTTTTCCTCTGCCTCTCGGTGCTATTATTGAAAAGTGTGCACTGTGTTCAGCTCACAAAATTTTGTTTGTTTGTGAATTAAGATCTCATTTAGCCTGGGCTGGCTAGGAATGGTGGCACACACCTTTAAAATAGATCTTTGTGAATTTGAGGCCAACCTGGCCTACACAGAAAGTTCCAGGGCAGCCAGGGCTACACAGTGAGAACTTGTCTTTCATACACACAAATTTGGAGGGATCATTCTACATGTCTAGTTTAATGATGCTATTCTGAAAATGGAAACACATGTACACATGTTAAGATTTTTTTAACAGGGAAGAAAATACAGCCTAGGATGCTAAATGTTTCGGAATATAGTTTGGCTTATGTGTCTCATCAAAAAAGCTCAGCATCTATTAAAATCTTTGTTGTCCTATCACCATCTCATCTGCCTCTCAAACTCCAATTCTTAGAAACACCCAGGACTTAGCTCTTCATTTTGTTTAAGTGTTTACAATACACAATGGAACGAGTCCGTAGTGTCATACACCACCAGTCAGTGTCACTGAACAGCTACGTGATGTATTCCTAACCGAATGCAGTTCAGGTTCTATTACACAAAGGCAATACAACTTTCATTCATTTTTTCGTATCATTTATACAAACATTAAAAAAAATCTAGGAAAAAAGTTAAATACAAAATGAAAAACAACGCAGTTTTAACAGAATTATTTTATATAAAAAGTATATGAAACACATCTGACATATAATGCACACACATGCAAACAATTATATGGGAGCTGACATACAGAACAACACATGTCATGATGTCAGACAGGAAAATGTTTGTAGAATACTATTGGATCTCAAGTTCTATGTTAGGTTTGTCTGTCCCTTATGGAGTACCTGCCTTAGCCATTATTTTTCTGGATCAACAATCAAAAGAAACATTTCCTTTTCTTATTTGAGAAATCCATAGAGACTCTGATATTGGAAGCTTACAACGAATGGGAACATTCTTAGCTGACTCTCTAAATATGTTAAGCAGACTTTTACATACATGAAAGTCAAGAAGATATTTCGAAACTTGCTTTTTGTATAGAAGGACAGCTTTAGAAGGGAAGAGTGTAACACGTACTCTTTAACACCATGCTGGAAAACAAACATCAGTAGAATAACAAGATGGAAGAAAGCAAGGCAGATTTCATTATGGTGAAGTGCCTACACTTCCTCATAACTTGGATTTACACGCTGCAAATCCTCTGATCTGATTACCTCCAGTGATCACGTAAAATACCGGCTTTAAACTCTTTGCCTTAGTGATAAAACAGCCACTTTGATTCACAACAAGACATTCACAATAAAGTATATTGTAAACGTACCTGTCCACAGCCTGGGGCATTGCACACAAACGGTCTGTCGTCTCCCATATTTCATAAAGCAGAGCAGAGCTGGGGGGGCAGGAATAGGGGAAAAGTTATGTTAAATACGCTGGAGAAAAAAAATGTGTTTCAAAAATATCAAGCCTAGAAACAGGTGCTCCAAGAATGCCGTCTATCAAGGCGTAAACACAGGCTACTTTGGGGAGACCCATTAGACAGGTGGTGTATGATCTACTGTACCTCAGCTGAAACTTTTAATTAGGAAAATTCAGACTGAAATAGTCAAGGAATTTTAAGCCTTTGCTGGGTTTTCCCTTTTTCTGCTACAGTATATAACACATTTCTCCAGGCTACTGAATTACAACCAGTGCAGCTCTCTATGTCAATAAATTCACTGAACGCTCGATGCGGAAGCCGTATTTCTGAACTACAGAAGACCAAAATTTGTCATTTAATTAATTAAGGGATTATAGGAGGGGTGCTCCATTTTACAGGGCTATAATCTGGCTCCCTGGTGTATAAACTACGAGACTGTTGGCAAGGGTCGTTTATCCCAGATTATTGCCAAAGAAAACAAAGCACCCATCCTATTGGACTACATGGGAAATGATTTTCATTAATAAAAAAATAAAAATAAAAACTTCCTCTCCCCACTGGGAGCCGCCTCCTTCTCCTCCCCCCACCAATTGTCTGTGGCAAATGAAGAAATATCAGTGCCCTTCCCCCCTCCGATTCTATTTATGGCTAGGTTTTTAAAAGCAGCAATAAAACAAATGTCGACTCTTTGGGGGTTTACTGGGTGAATACGTTCCGGCTGTTTATGCTGCTCTCAGCCAGAGTTCTTGGGCCGCTCTGCTGCAGCCAACAGATGTGCATTGCTGCAGGGGATAAAAGAAATGCACTTGAAGGCACCACCGTCCATCCCCTTTACTTCTCTGAAGAATTTAACAGAATTTATATTGCTTTTTTTAAATGATTAAAGCTAATCTCTTAAAATGTCTATCAAAATTTTTTGTCAAAAACAACAAATGCAATCTGAATGTATTGAAATCGTTCATATTCCAACTAAGAATAAAAACAAGGCAGAGACAAATAATTATAAATGCAAATTACAGTAAAATATCTGTAAAAAATAAACAGTATTTTGGAAGAGTCAAAGAGAAAACTGAGAGGAAGGATGAATGTAGTCTTACAGAACAAGGTTCTAAGGACAGTGTCACACAGGCATCCACAACACAGACCGATATGTACAAGGATGTGAACAAGGAAAAACAAGTGACGGATGATCGTTGGAATATGTCTGGGAACAACTTCAGAACTGTAACCAAATCTCGAATTTGATATTGGAGATAAACCAAAATGTCAGGTCAATCTCCATCAGACCTGCATTAAAATAAAATGTTAACATGCTAGAATGACTCTAGTCACCAGAAAACCATGCTTAAAATAGAGGGCAACTAGGTAAAACCATTCCTACTCTCTTAGGATTTACTTTTGGGCTAGAAACCAGTATTTCTGGCTGTCTAATCAGTAATTCCACAACTAATCGGTGTTTAAAAGTATGAGGTGCCCTGTAAAATAGAAGGGGCTGCTTGGTCATCTTTCAATGTGATAGGAACATGGTCTAACTATGAAGGAAACTGATGCTTCAGTTCTGCTGTAATGGAATAGACTCTGTATGTACATACGTATACACAGATTTATATCACATTTAGCCAGGATAAATTGCTTCAATAAATTCTGTTCCTAGGAGAGGCCAGCTCAAGCCTATGATTGGGTACTGGGAAATGAGCGCTACATTCTTCCTCACATAGCCGCAGGACAACAAGCTCTTCTGGCTTGTTTGTTTGTTTTAAATACATTTTTGAAAAACAAATAAATTTTTAAAGCATTTTCTGGAACCATAACACAGTATCAAAACATAAGTAAATAAAAGCAAATAAATATAAAAACTATAGTCATTACGGCTGAAAGCTCTGATATCTCTGTAAAGCAAATCATTCATCTCCGGGATCCCTAACTGCTGTGCTGTAGATTAACCTCACTGCAGCTCCAGAGCCTGTTTCTTATGTTATAAGATCAGAGCCTGACCTTCAGGGCCTCCTGTCTTCTCTATCAAGGTGGAAGTGGACATTATAGGCAAACGTCCTTTCTTTTATACCTAGTCTAGCCCTCTGTTAGTGATTATTAGAAAGAAAGGGTTCTTTCTGCTAAAATAGGGGAATAGGAAGAGGTTTTATAAATCCGGGAACAATGTTCCTCAAGACACAAATTTCCTTCAAAAAATGAGGATGATTATAATTTGGACTCTTTACTAAAAATATATGAAAATAAAACCATGCCTTATTAAAAAAGAAAAAGAAGACTTTGTAAGCAAAGCATTAAAATCTAACAGAAGTTTTTCTTTAGGCTTGAATGTTAAACTGGCAGTCACTCATAGGATTTCCTGCTTTTGTCCAAATTTGTAAGTCTTTATCATTTTTAACAAACAGAGATCCCAGTGGAAGAAGTCTTTCTTAAATGCCTAGTTATTCTTAAATCATCCCTTTTTTGTTTCCCTTGTCATTTCTATCATTTCTGCATTCAAGAAAACAGTAAGAATAATTTGTCTCTTCATTTACAAAATTCCACTCATGCCAGGCATGGTGGCACATGCCTTTAATCTCAGCACTCAGGAGGTAGAGGCAGGAGGATTGCTGTGAGTTTGAGGCCAGTGTGGTTTACAAAGTGAGTCCAGTACAGCCAGGGCTACACAGAAAAACCCTGTCTCAAAGAACAAAAAAAAAAGAGAGAAAAAATTCACTCACACCTTTTTAATTTTTCTCATTCTCCATCTGTTACATCAATGACACAGAAAGGTAACACATTTCTATCATGTAAACAGATGGAGACAAAAAGTGAAGTCTTGACTGCTGCTGCTGCCACACAACGTTGACTTTACCTCACTGCTCATCTGCAGCTACTGCTTGACAAGCAGATCGTGTGTCCAGGCATGACACTCACAGCTTGTCTCCTTCCTGATGCGGGTTTCAGGATGAAATATAAGAACTTTATAGAACTAAACAAGAAATGGCAAGAGGAATATACAAATTAAGAAATGCTACCAAGAGTGCGTGTGATGCTTTCTGAAAGGATCTTAGGACAAGACAACAAAGATGCGGTACAAGGTTGTGCTTAGAGAGAGGTTCATGTCTACACGGGGAAGGGCTCATGTGTTTAGAGCAACCAGAATGTGTAATGGCACAATACAGATCTAACAGTGAGACCCATTTGAATACCGGAGACAAGAAAAATCCTGGGTGAGGGCCTGTGAGGTGCTGCTTCAGCAAGCAGAAGCGCGTGATCTGAACTCAACCCCACACCCAGGGCAGAAGGAGAGAACCACTCCTGAGAGTTGCTCTCTGACCACCATCTGCACACCATGGACAGCCACACACACTAATAAAACATATTTAAAGAAGAAAAGCAAACATTTAGAGAGTTGCACTTTTCTAATATTTTATGTGTGTGTGTTGCATGTTAGTACAGGTGCCTTCGAGCCCAGAGGTATCAGATGGCATTAGATGGCATCAGATGGCCTGTGGTAGAGGAACAGTTAGTTGTGAGCCACCACAGGTGCCGGGGCCTTTACATACCAAAATGTCTGTCTTTGTAATATTTATGACCAACAAAGAAGAGGAATTAAGAGCTGAAGGAAAACATAAACATTACAACAGACAATATTTAAGGTGTTAAGAAAAACATTTTGAAAATTATTTAACGACATGAGAAAGTAGTACTCATTAAATAAAGATATAAAATTACAGGGCCAGGGAGAAGGCCTAGCAGGCAAAAGTGTTTGCCACACAAGCCTGACAACTTGAGTCCAATCCCTGGAACCTGTAAAAAAAAGGATGGTGTCACATCTATAATCACATCCTACTGCAAGATGGAAGGCAAACACACAGAAATCTACCAGAAGCTCAGAGCCAGCTAACCTGGAGGACACCGACAGAACAGGCAAAGGTGAACCCTGACTCTGGGCAGGGCACACTGAGTTTCCACAGGTGGGAATGCTGCAGCATGCAAGTGCTGATACACACACACACACACACACTCACACACATACACACTCACACACACTCACATACACACAGTGAGTACACGAATGTTTACATTAATAAATAAAATTTCATATGTACTGTAATCTGAAATCTAATAAAAGAAGAAAGCAAAAGTAGTAAGCATGGAAGAACGATAAAGGATGTGGATTGGACAGACTGTTCAGATGGGTAAAGGCACTTGTTTGCTGAGGTCCCAGTTCAGCTCCCAGAGCCCACACGGTGCCTCACAATCACCCATAGCTCTAGTTTCAAGAGCCCGACACCTTCACAGCTCCTCAGGTACTAGGCACGCATGCACACAGTACACCATACACACAGAGAAAACACTCACATGAGATAAATAATTTTTTTAAAAAGGTAAAGAAATTAACACCCAAGTGAATACAGTATGAATAATCATTATGTCTAAGAAACTGTGTTTAGATTATTTCTTTATACTACTAATATCATCAAGTCTACAGTGATCGAAATAGCATTTAACATATCAAAAATAAACCAGACACACTAGCAGGTAATGTGCTGCCATAAAAGCCTCATGGCTTTTCTGAGTGTGAAGCCAGGAAGCCATGGAAAGGTAGAAGGAGAAAAACAACTTCAAAAAGTTGTGCTGAGACCTGCACATGTGTACATGGGCACACACGCCCCTCCACACACATCACAGACACAAGTGGGAATGATCACATGAATACCTTTACACCTATATAATATCATCTAACAATAAAAGAATGCTGACCTGTGTGAGTGAACAACAACAACAAAAAAAGGCAAGCCTTTGAGTTAAAAAGAAAAAAAGACTGTATCTTTTAGTTAAAGAGTCATATAAAGGGCAAAACAACAATGTACATGAAATTAAAAAATTTTAAATCTATGAAAAAAAGTCGTATCAGGTCCTATAAAGCATCAACAGGAACTGAAAAACCGAAATTTATGAAGGACCATGAAAAAAGTGTAAAATTATACACCAGCAGTTTTATACAGAGAGCAGGCATGGTGAGCTGGCCAAGCAGCTGCAGTTCTCCCTGTATTCTGTCCACAGTCCACCTCAGAATCCTTGGCAAGAAGTATTACGTATAGCAATAATCAATCAGAAGTGATTTAACTGAAGCTGGACTTTGGTGGCACATGCCTTTGATCTCAGCACTTAGGAGCCACAGGCAGACAGATCTCTGAACTCAAGGCCAGCCTGGTCTACAAAGTGAATTCCAGGACAGCCAGGCTTACACAGAGAAGCCCTGTCTATAAAGGAAAGAAAAGAAATGGCAGCTAGAAACTGTCCCTAGTGTGCATCTGTAAGGGAATGAAGGGCCTGAAATGAAGGGAATGAAATACCCTGGCAGGTACTGAGAGCAAGTTGGCTTAGCAAGCTGAAATCTAAGGCAGGCTCTAGTTCTGCACCTCCATTCCTTTATGACATTAATACAAAAAATGAATATGCAAGCAGTTCTCTGGAAAAACAAAAACCCTAGAGAACTTAGCTGTTAGCAAACAAAGCATACAGACACTGACATTTCTACCCAGTCAGCAGTCTTTTTTAAAATGACATTATGTATATATACGTACGTACATATATGCCACAATGCGTGAGTGAAGGTCAGAGGACAACTTTTGGTAGTCGGTTCTCTCTACCGTGTGGGTCCTGAGGAAAGAACTCAGATTGCTAGGCTTGGTGGCAACTGTCTTTACCCATGGAGCCTTCTTTCCACTCCAGTCTCAACAGCTTAACCTCCAAAGGGACACTCACGGATGGTTTCCATGGTATCTGGAAAGCCAACTAAGGAAAAGAATCCAGTAAATACATAAACTGTGAAATTATGATGCAGGTTGTGTTAGTCTCAGAAAACAAAGCAGACTCAAGTTTTACCATGCAGTAGATATTCAGGAATTGGAAATTTGCCTTATCAATTCTGGATTAATCTTCCATTGTATTATTCAGCATGACCATAGTTCAGCATTGAGTTCTCACTACTAGGTAAACCAACTGACCCAGAAAGATGATGTAAAACCAAATATACTACCATAATCTTAAACAAATTCCAACTTGTTTGATTGTTTGAGGCAGGGTCTCCTCCTTTTGCCCCAAAATTGGCCTCAAAATTGCAAACTGCCCTGTCTCTGCCTGGGATCACAGGCTTGCTCTACCACATCCTTCCTGCACAGGGTTTTAAAAAATTCTTTGCCAAGAGGCTTTTGAAAAACAAACAAAAACAAAAAAACAGACAAACAAACCACAGAGAGTTATAAAAAATTGACAAATAAGGAACAAAGATGTCAAGGCTAGTATGAATTCTAGTTTATTTGTTCTCACAATTTTGTTTAACTTCTGTAAGTTGTATGAAACTTGCATGTTACACTACTTATAGCTGAACTATGTATTTCAACAATTTAGCACCTAACAGGGGTTTCTACAAGCTTAGTATGTAAAACAAATACCCGGAAACATGAATTTATTTAGTTATTTTTTTTGTTCACTTATTTTATTTTTTATTTTTTTTAAAATTTATTTATTTTTATCTCAATCACAGGTTAGGTACTTTGAATCCCAGGCGTAGCCCCCTCCCTCATTCCCTCCTACCCTCCCACTCCCTCCCTCATCTCCTTCTTCCCCGCCCCCTCCAAGTCCACCAACAGGGGAGGACCTCCTTCCCTTCCATCCAACCCCAGCTTATCC